>JAWPHD010015440.1:0-55373 GCA_037043455.1 Cyrtodaria siliqua | reverse complement strand
TATTTTATACTATTCTTATAAGTAATATTTATGATTGAGCAATTTATGTAGAAAAACTAATGGGACGCTGCGAGTTTTTATAAAATCAAGATTGCCGTGTGTCCCTTTAAGAACACATATGCTGGCAGCAGCAGTATAATAATTTATTCCAGATTTCCATTCATTCTAATCCAAGTGATATATCTTCCATTCTTTCCTTTACTTATTTTCATGTTATGCCAAGTGGTTATGGGAGAAATATGGAATAATTGGGCATCAGGCTAAATGGTAACATCTTAAGTATTACATTTCAAGAAGCCATTTGTAATGGTGTTGTTTGGAATAATTGGACATTAGTGTTAACAGGCAATACCCCTACTGGGGTCTGTATTTTGCATATAAGAAATGAAATAAGAAGTGTTTCTGGAGGTTGTTGGATCAAGGGCCTGGCATGCTGAGCCTGCCTGACAAATGGCTAACATTCATCTTGATCGGGTGTATTGAAGAAGGGTAATTCATTATGGTTAAGAGAAAGCAGCTGAAAAGACATTTAGAGAATAGTTTTTCAAGTTGGCTGAAGTGTTTTGAAGATGTGAGCTGTATAATTCTGCTGATGATTTATCTGCTGTGATGAAGGGACTCCTCTAAGCAGATTGTAGCTATGAGCTGGAGTGGTGCATCTTTTTAAAACAACATTGTTAGGTATCAATACCACATGTCAGTTCAATTGCATTCAGTATACACTCTTTGACATGCTAAAATGTATGTCACAGGAACCCAAATTGCTTAGCTTAAGCAAGATTTTTTCGGCTATGTAGCCAAGACAACCGACAAGTCAAAATTATCCATTAAAGTTTCTCTTTGTACACAATTAATGAAAAAAACAACAGTATTTTTCATATTTTATTTCTGACAACATGCCACTCAAGTCAAAGTCAAATGTAACACATCTTACTATATTTTTCAAGTTGAGGCAGAAATCATGTTATCTATTATGTAATATTCATGACGTCGGCCGGTAAACAATTAATTACAAATCAAATTTCTCGTCACTTCAATGTTTACCTAATTATTATATCATAGGGAATATGTTTTCTTAATATAAATAGTTGATGCTATAGAAAATGGTAATTGTTTATGTTTCTTTTGTTATTTAATCAATGACGTCGTCCAAGACGCCGACGTCAGTGTCAAAATTAATGGTGAGTATAATGTTTAGTTTTCAAATCGAGATAAAATCGTTTTTAAATAAGATATCTACATAAAATAAATAAATTTTTAAAGAGAAAATCACCGTGTTTCATAAAATGTCAACATTTTGTCTGAAGGGTCATTTTCGCGTGTCGCGGCTCATATGTCTTTGGTCATGTAGCTGTCTATATATGGCACTAGTGGTAGGATGCGATTTGAAGTGCCTGGCATGGGTGATGGGGGAGGTGGAACTGTGAAATGTTCATTTTTGATATTCAAGTCATTTTCAAGTCTTTTTCTAAAAATTTTGATTTGGGCTAAAAGAAATTTGTTACAGACTCACCAGAACTCATATTTTTTTTTTATTTCCATGTTGCATTGATGCTTAATGCTTTTTATGTGGGATTATAATGCACATTCACCCATACTCTTGAGTTCTATTAATTTGTCACAGAATGAGCACAAACACCTGTGCTTGTCCCCTTTAAATGGCCTGTAATTTGGATGTTGTTGCCATTTACTGTTGAACATGCAAATGTGCTTCACAGAACTCACTTTAAGGCCGAAACCTCCGGGAAACATTTTTTTTTTTCAATTTTACACCGGAAGCGGTGCGCGTAAAGATTTTGACATCGTGATAATTGCTTTGAGTGTTACGTTTAAAATGCAGCAACGTACAGCGCTGCAACCCGAACGCAAATTACGCTATGTCGCCAACTTGTTGAAAAAACGTGTTTAAAAGTCAAATTCGAAATCCAAAACCTTCAGTATTAAAAATTTGAAGTTCAAATGGACATTTTTTACGACTCAAATCTTTTCAAGGACTTTTATCCGAAATTCAAGCAGTTTTCTTAAAAATTCAAGCACTTTCCCAGGATTTTTTTTTTTTTTTTTCAAATTCAAGCACTTTTCAAGGACTGGCATCAAATTCAAGGACTTTTCAAGGTCTGTGCAAACCCTGTGAACAGATCCCAGTCATCCCAGTGGACAACACACTGGACTCTGAATCTGGGCAGATCCCAGTCATCCCAGTGGACAACACACTGGACTCTGAATCTGGGCAGATCCCAGTCATCCCAGTGGACAACACACTGGACTCTGAATCTGGGCAGATCCCAGTCATCCCAGTGGACAGCACCCTGGACTCTGAATCTGGGCAGATCCCAGTCATCCCAGTGGACAGCACGCTGAATCTGGAGGTCACGCATTCAAGCCTTACTGGCGTTTATTCATTGTGTCCTTAGGCAAGACACTTCCCCTGACTGGTCTGTCAGATTTGGGGGTTAACCAGGTGATCCCAAGAATCAGAGTCCATCCTCGAGCACGTTAAACACATAAATCTAATCTATAGTAAGGGTAGCTTGTGTGTGTCTTGTTCTAAGGGTTATAGTCCCTCTGCATTTAAACCAATAGGACGTCCTAAAGGTATAGATACAAAAAGAGTATCGACAGTTGGAAGGGTATGTATCGACCTCTGGTCCGGGAAGGCTCAA
The DNA here is from genome assembly GCA_037043455.1 of Cyrtodaria siliqua. Taxonomy (NCBI): domain Eukaryota; kingdom Metazoa; phylum Mollusca; class Bivalvia; order Adapedonta; family Hiatellidae; genus Cyrtodaria; species Cyrtodaria siliqua. The sequence continues at coordinate 52,710 of JAWPHD010015440.1, read as the reverse complement.
AATAACCTAAGAGATAATGTTATGAGCCATAAAACAACAATTAAATTCTTTAAAACGCTGGCTAGACACTGTTGATGACATACCAGGTCTAGATGACCTAGTTAATAGTACATGTTTGAATAAAATTCTAATTAAAAGTAATAAATTCACAATCATAAATGTGTGAATACCATAGCTTCAAAACATTTTGCGAACATCAAAGATTTTCTAAAGGATTCAGTTACTGCTGTTTGAAATAAAAATTTAATAATATAGAGATTGTTTTTGTTATATAAAAACTATAATATATGTGTAGTTTTTAATGGTGAAGTTCTCAAATAATGAGGGATTATTTGCATGTTTTTCGTTTCCTGTTGAACTAATATTTATTCCATCATTTCAGCAGCTCTTCCAGAATATTTCTTATTTTATGGTTGCTGCCTTGTAAATAGATTTTAAGTGACTTGGCCCAGCTGTTTGGCAGTATGATGCACCATTTGCCAATCACGCTCCATTTAGTAAATAGAGATTTCAGGAATTCCTGTTCAAACATATGCTTCCTTCACTTGCCCCATTGGCGTAGATTTAGGATGGTTCTCTGTCTCATTTAGAAGAATTAGACCAACAGAGTAACATAACAAGTAAGTTTCCAGTAATGGTACATTATATCAATTACTTCTTTCAATACTCGCTTAATAAATGAGTAATTGAGAAGCCAGTAATTTGTGTTATAGCATTGAATGTTCATTAACAAAGCAAGTATTAAGGATTAATTTTGACGGAACACAGCAATCTTATTGAATTGGAATATTACTTTTCTTCGTTATTTTAGCAAAGTTTTGTCATAACCCTTAACCCGCTAAGCATGACTATAACAGCCTTTGCGTCCATTGAAACCCAGATCACGGTTTACAATGTCCAGCTGCTGATAAGTCATTTTCGCCAAAACACCCCTTTGTCACATAAATGGAATGGTCTTAATTCAAAGAAAGGACAGTCTATTAAGTATATGTAGGGGGTTAAGGGTTAATGATGCAATAGTATTGTAGTCAACAGGCATATGATTACACATAACGAAGCAAGTTTATTACCGTGTGTCCCATTAATTCAGCTTGGTCTAAAATGAGGTCGTTCATGGAATACTCCATAAGATGTTCTAATTCTTACAGATGATATGATATGTCTTGTAAAATGAAATCAAGTACATGTAATAGATAATTAAAAATAAGTACCACACATCATTACTGCTTTTAACTTGAGTAATCAAGTACGGATTTAGTAATAATATTTTATCAAGTTTTTAAATTCTTTACTTGAGTAATTGAGTGTTCATTTTTAGCTTAAATTAATGCTAATTGAGAAATACTGTTTTAATAATTACCGTATTTGTCGGCGTATAGCGCGCACTTTTTTACCCCAGATTCTGTGGCTGAAGTTTGGGTGCGCGGTTTAAGCAACAAGTAATGATTTACTTTTTTTTTTCAGCCAAGACGAGAAGTTTTGTGGTTTTCAAAAAGTCGCAAGACCGGCCGTTTACTACAGAGATTGAATCGGAACAAAAGTTGGCTTGTTTCTATTGTTTCAATAAAATGCGTTGTATGCTATATGCTTATTATCAATAAAAATAATAAAATCAAACTTTACCATGTTTTATGTTGATTATTGTTGAGAAAATACCATTGAAATGTTGAAAAATACAATTGTTTACATCTATCGGCATTTAGAAATGAAAACGAGGCTGGGATTTTCCGAACCCGCAGACTGGGTTAGTGCATATTTTATTAATAGAATACAATAGAATTGTATGTATAATAATTATTTCTAATAAACAACGACCCCCTTACTTATTTGTTAAAGTTGATTTCTGAATTTCTGAATTTCGACAACGTAGAATCATGATTATTCCTAAATTGGTTCAATGGTTCATTTGATTGGGAAAACGTGTTAAGTGTGAAGTGTTTGGTTTATGTTAACTGACCGCAAACAATGATAACACGTGACACTCGACTGGGATCGACTGGGATAGACGTCTTTTGTCTACTGAGTACCGGTCTACTGGTGTGAATTTAATTTTTACTTCTATTTTTAACTAGGGAACTTTAAATATCTACGAGTAGGGTTTAGTTTGGGGTTTAGGTTTACAGCAGTCTTATACTCTATACGTTTGCTCTCTGATTATTATCAGGGTGCAACAGCTTAGACTGCGTGAAGTTGTTTTTTTGTCCAAATCACAAAAGTCTATTTTTAGAATCTATTTTTATCCAGAGGCGAGTGTACAGTTTCGGGAATATTCCTACTACACAATTATTTTCGTTTTTGATAAGATTTGTCTAATAAAAGACTCTTACATCTAATAAAAGAAAAGTTACGCATTAGTTTAGTTATCTAATGCACATATAAAACTCTGAGAGCAACATTTACATTGAAACTTCTTGAATTTTTACTTAGAACATTGTTAGTGATAGAGGATTTTCGAAATTATTCACTGAGTTTATATAGAAACGTACGACATACGTTTCATTTCGTTTCCGGTTTAGGCTTTATGTTTCATGCTTCAAATTTAGATACATAGTATTACTATAGTTAGTTACTTCTGTTTGTAGTGTTGATGATTTCGAGACTGAACCTCGCTTCGAATTTGTTTTATAAGCAAACATATATAAAACTTTAAGGGTTAGCAGAACAAAACGGTCCTTTTCATATGAGAAGAATAATCTGTTTTAAATGTCAATCCAAAATATTAAATATAATATGATCGTAATAAAAGTGGAACACGGGCGTGGGTTTTTTATTTTATTGAAACTTGAGTAAACAACAAAAGTACACTCAACAGTACAAGTTTATTTACACTTGAGTAAACAAACACAGTCTAACATGCAGCTTGTTTAAGCCAATCAAAATTCGTTTTACATTTCCTCTTTGGTCAATGCTTCAAAATGGCGCTCTGCTGTCCTGAAATTGAAAACACATGTTTTTAATGCGCGGTTTACGCTACAATACATAAAAAAAAGTTTTTTTCCAAGGATTTCAGGCCCAAAGTCGGGGTGCGCGTTATATGCGCATGCGCGCTATACGCCGACAAATACGGTACTGTTTATTCTATACCACTCAACTGATTTCCTAATTATGGATCATATTAAAAGGCCGCAATAATTTTTGACTTAACAAGTTCTGAATAACTCCAACTAAATCATTTAATGGTATTTCACTTTTAAGCAAAAATTAAATCTAGATAAAAATGCACTTGACACTCCATATTTTAATAATAAGCATTTCTGCTGCTGTTCAGAAACAGGGTTAAATTCAAACTGCTGCTGGTGAATATATGATGGTAGTACAATGGCTGCTGGAGCAAATTCGTAAACATTTTCATTTTATGGCGACTCTGTCATCACCTCTTGTATGCCCCATTTACTCACAGTTTGGGAAGAAAACATGGTTAGTATGTATGTAATGGCAGTACCCAACCTCCTTAATGTCTGCCTCAGAAATGCACGTACATCATCTAAAATTAGAAGTTTTCACATCATTATTGACATTTCACTTCAGAATTTAATAATAAATAAAAGAATAATAATACAATAAATACCTATGAACTAACATCAGTTTTGATGAGAACTAAATTTAAAACTTTCTGTTTTCGGCCCTCACCATTACCTTAACTGATTAAGCTGCTGTATGCATTATATTCTTTGATGATAGACTTATTGATAGACAGGTTCATATTTTGAAAACAAACAAAGATGGCTCAGTTGTGCTTACACTATTGACTTGATTGTCATTTCTAAACATTGCTGCAAAAGAAATAACAATCTAGCATATTTATATATATTTATTGCTAACTTGATGGGTTTTTATGAGTTCTCTGATATAGATTTATACAGCCATGCTTGAGAAAAATGCTGTTGCAGCCGAAGTTTGTCTAGTGTAGCTGTCTGGCATAAGGCCGCTTTATCAGGACTGGCATGTTTGTAGGATTGTTCAGATACATCATTTATGTATTAAATTTAACAAAAAAAAAGAAGAAAAAAACCCAAAAGAATGTGCACCGACTATAATATAAAGGACCCGAAAAAGATATTTCCGCACCAGGGTTAGCGATTTCAAACTTGGCAGTAAACTAATTGCAATGCACGGCAGCTTGAGCGTCATTTGTGGTGATCCGTGTGACAACTATGTGTGACTTGGAGATTTCTCTATGGCCTGATAAGACTTGTTGTATTTATGATTATTAATTATAGCGCTTTTTTTATTATATGAATGAATGATGAAGAAATGAAGTAGTAATTAAAAATAAATGTAAATATATGAAGATAAAAATATTTACAAATAAGGGATGATATGGTAGTAATATAAACTACATGTATATATGTAAATCAACAAATGCCCATCAACGGGTATATAAACAAGTAAATATATATAAAAACATATAAGAAGCTGTATTGTTCCATCCATATATTTAAAACATAAAATACATTTAAAATTGGTAATTTCATAGTTTTTAGCTCTACTGATCAAAGATCAGCAGAGCTTATGCCATGGTGCAGCGTCCGTCGTCTGTCCATCCGTCTGCAAAATTGTTTTGTAGAGACTACTCCTTTGAAACTACTGGATGGATTTTCATGAAACTTGACAGAAATGTTGCCCAGGATGTCTAGTTGATCGTAGTAAAATTCACATTGATGTGAAATCCAAAATGGCCACCAAAGCTAAAAATAGATTTTCAAAAAACAAGTTTGTAGCGAAAATGATATGGGGCTTTTTCTAAAATGATCAGCATAACATGATGTTGGTCCTTATCGAAGATCATTTTGGTTCAATATTAGGTAAACATGGCCGCCAGCGACCATCTTAGTTTACATAGAATTCTATAGTCAAAACTTGTATCGACTACTCTGAATTTCCTTGATAGATTTTAATGAAACTTCACAGGAATGCTGATCTAGCTATCAAAACCTATCAGTAGAGCTTCAAGGTCATTGACCTCTTGTTCTGTGTCATTTTTGTTTGTTTTTTTCATCCCCAAACACTGATTTACAACAGAGTTTTAAAACGAGAACTCAATCAGTACTGGTAGAGAAGTAGTTTTAGTTCTTCTCCTTTATGTGTCCGATTGGTGTCAGTCTCATTATATAAACCCTTAACCCGCTACATATATATATAATGGACTGTTCTGTCTGAAATTTATGTGACAAAGGGGTGTTTTGGGGAAAATGACTGATCAGCAGCCGGACATTACTCACAGGCTGATCCGGGTTTACAATGGACGCAAAGGCTATTATAGTCACGCTTAGCGGGTTAAGAGTAAACTTTGAAAAAATAAAATATGCAAGTTTCATTAGTATGCTTATTTTATCGTTCTTGATGGCAACGTGGATAGCACTTGGTGGCCCAGTGGATAGCACGTGGTGGCCCAGTGGAAAGCACGTGGTGGGATTCCTATGTATATTTCCCCTTTGTCTGGGGCGCCTTGAGCCATTGAATGTTCTCAGTATATCTAAGGGAAGTAACTGTTATTATCCTCAGTATGGGAAGAGTAACTGTTATTATTCCCAGTATATCTAAGGGAAGTAACTGCAACAAACAACTTTAATTTGCTTCTAATGTATTAGTTCCCTTTGCATCCCAAGAATGTTAGTGTAATCATAATCTGGCTGTATTATAAGATGATAGATAAGTTTACCGCTAGTTTTTGCAGCGTATTAGTATCTAACTAGCTGTAAATTATTCTGGAAAATGCATCAGTTTTGGTGAAATGGAGATATTGCCACTTTATGTCGGCAATTACCACCTCCTTGTAGCAAGGTTTCCTTTGCATAAGTTGAAGAACCAGCATAGTACTGCTCAGTATATGGCAAAATCCGTAAATAGTAATTAAATACTGAGGGATAAAAGGAAAAAGGTTGTAACAATATATATATACATAGAAAGATACAGTATTTTTCTGATGACAACTCAAATTTATTATTTATCTGTACAGTAGCTGCTCAAATTATCATAAAATATAATTGAGCCGCAACACACGAAAACGTCCCTTCGAACGTTTAGATGAAAAAGTCATAAAGTAACAATTTATGACGTCGGCCAGTAATTATTAATTACTAATCAAATTTCTCGTCACTCGTGTTTAACCTAACTATTATATAATAGGGATATGCTTGCTTAATATAAATAGTTGATGCTATAGAAAATGGTAATTGTTTATGTTTTTTGTTCTTATTTAATCAACGACGTCGTCCACAACAACGACGTCAACGTCAAAATTAATGGTGAGTACAATCTTCAATTTTCAAATTGAGATAAAATCATTTTTAATTCAGATATCAACATAAAATAAAGAGATTTATAAAGAGAAAATCACCATGTTTCATAAACATCAAAAAACATAAAATGTCAAAATTTTGTCTGAAGGGTCGTTTTCGCGTGTTTCGGCTCATATACAAATGTATAATATCAATCCTGCATTAATTCTTTTCTACTATTAATGTGATAGGAAGAGTTTGGTCTGCATTTTATAAATTCCCAATTGAGCTGTATTGGCCCAGTCAGTTGAGCTTGTATTGGCCTAGTTGAGCTTATATTGTCCTAGTGGTCAGTTACCACAATTAATTTGGGACTTCTGATTGGCTGAAAAAAGTATAGGGTCTACTAGGGCATATAGTCAGATTGTAAGGTAGATTCTGATTGGATTAAAATTGCCAAATCATAACTAACCCCCATAAAACATCAAAATATTATATTTCGATCATAAAACACTCACTGGTTCATTTAGGATATTTGATTGAAATGTACATGTTTTATTGATAAATTGTACTGCGGGTATATTTACAAAAAGTACGATTTATTTACTGCCATTCTGGGGGAGCCTACCTTCAGTCAGTGAAGTATTAGAGGCTGAAAGCATTACATTATCTCCAATTTGCTGGTCATTGTTGAGTGTATCTAAGATAGTTCTTTTAGAAAAGTTAGTTTTGTTTCAGCCAGTCTTATGGCCCTGTTATGAAATTCAGATGGCGCCTACTGAAATATTCATATCAGCCTGTTGGGAAAAGCATAAGGCTTATAGTTTTATACTCTACCATAGAGATATGAATTCATAACTTTGCCATCATCAAAGTAATTTGACCAATCATTGATCAATAAAACAAAACACATTCTGGTTGGGGATAAATTCAGTGTTATTGTTGATTCTCAACTAACTTTAGTATTTTATATATAAAACGTATTTGTAGTGATAATATTATTAAAAGCTTTATTTGTGATGTATAGCTATGTATTTTCCTCTGGTGCTGTTTGATTTTAAAACACCACTATGGATACATTTAATTTAACTTTAAACAAACTGCACTCAAAAAAAAAAATCAACAAAGCACCCAAAGTTCAAGAACTAAAAATCAGAAAAGATTATCTGGGTGGTATTGTTATGTGAGTTTATGCATACGTACGTATAAGCGTTTATTTATCCTCGCTGTATTGCACTTAGCATTTTAGCGAGCAGACCTTGGTTTTAAAGTCTCATCCGAAGGACTGGTAAGATAGGAAATACTTTTTGAAATATTTCGATAATTAACCAAAATTCAGTCCTGACTGGGATTGAACGCGCGATCCCTGGGTTACTAAGCCGCAATACTAACCATTACACCACGGCGCTATGCATTGACGTGTGACATAATCACAACTGTCCATCAAGCCATCTCCAACATCATTGTCCACATCTGACATCTGTCCATCAACACCTCTCCAACATCATTGTCCAAATCTGTCCATCAAGACCTCTCAAACATCATTGTCCACATCTGTCCATCAACACCTCTCCAACATCATTGTCCAAATCTGTCCATCAAGACCTCTCAAACATCATTGTCCACATCTGTCCATCAAGACCTCTCCAACATCATTGTCCACATCTGTCCATCAAGACCTCTCCAACATCATTGTCCACATCTGTCCATCAAGACCTCTCCAACATCATTGTCCACATCTGTCCATCAAGACCTCTCCAACATCATTGTCCACATCTGTCCATCAAGACCTCTCCAACATCATTGTCCACATCTGTCCATCAAGACCTCTCCAACATCATTGTCCACATCTGTCCATCAAGACCTCTCCAACTTCATTATCCACACCTGTCCATAAAGGCCTCTCCAAAATCATTGTCCACATCTGTCCATCAAGACCTCTCCCACATCATTGTCCACATCTGTCCATCAAGACCTCTCCAACATCATTTTCCACATCAGATTCTGTCCATCAAGACCTCTCCAACATCATTGTCCATATCTGACATCTGTCCATCAACACCTCTCCTACATCATTGTCCAAATCTGTCCATCAACACCTCTCCAAAATCATTGTCCACATCTGTCCATCAAGACCTCTCCAACTTCATTGTCCACATCTGTCCATCAACACCTCTCCAAAATCATTGTCCACATCTGTCCATCAAGACCTCTCCAACATCATTGTCCACATCTGTCCATCAACACCTCTCCAAAATCATTGTCCACATCTGTCCATCAAGACCTCTCCAACATCATTGTCCACATCTGTCCATCAAGACCTCTCCAAATTTTCATTATCCACATCTGTCCATCAAGACCTCTCTAACATCATTGTCCACATCTGTCCATCAAGACCTCTCCAACATCATTGTCCACATCTGTCCATCAAGACCTCTCCAACATCATTGTCCACATCTGTCCATCAAGACCTCTCCAACATCATTGTCCACATCTGTCCATCAAGACCTCTCCAAATTTTCATTATCCACATCTGTCCATCAAGACCTCTCTAACATCATTGTCCACATCTGTCCATCAAGACCTCTCCAACATCATTGTCCACATCTGTCCATCAAGACCTCTCCAACATCATTGTCCACATCTGTCCATCTAGACATTGAAAACATCCCTTGCATTTACTCTATGTCCAGGTTTAATTTGTATCTGCTTGGTGCTTGTGTACTATCCAGGGATTCGTTCTGGTGGATTACAATAAAAAAAAGAGCTTTAAATAGAAAAGTAACATTAACAGACTGGTTTATCTAGTGTTTATCTCATGTTTGGTTATACAATGTTAGGACAGGAGACTGCAGACGCAGACTGAAAAAGAGAGGGAAAGTCGAGTACCATTGTAGAGCCACTCAGGGTTATACTCCATCCACTCCATCCACCACTGAACAATCTTGTGTAACAAACAGTTGGCTACTCCTCCCAGTGGAAAATCAGAAGTCTGCTTGACTGTCAGTGTCACCAGTTATACACCAGAGTCTGTGGTTATACACCAAAGTCTGCATGCTTTGATTTTTATCTTAAGGTATACAGGAAGTAAATCACTGTGGTATTCATGCCTGGTGAAGTTGAAAGGAGTTCCCAAATATATAATCCCTAAAAGATTTTGTGATAAAAGGCATATTTGAGTATTTAAGGCCTGTTTTGCTGGCTGAAATGACTTTATTGACTTGTTTGTGAGAGCTAAGAACCATTTGCATGGTTGTATGATGATTTTATTTATCAACTTGAAAGTTTTGAAAGTGAAAGTAGAACAGATTTAAGAGGTGCCGAATGAATGCAGTTTGTTCACGGTGTCAACAAAGATCAAAATTTTATTTTCTTATATGCCACATGACCCCTACTATTCTCAGCAGTTTTCTAGAGAGGAAGGTCACATGACTAAGAACATAGTTTGAAATTCATTTTGAAAAATGGCTAACTAGAAAGCTTGGAAAATATTGCACAGGATTCAGTGGGATTTGTTTTACTTCCGGTACACCTAAACAACAAAAGTGAACAAATTTGTTTGGCTAAGCATCTCTCTCAATTCCCTTTTCATTTATTTAGAATATTACGTAGTAATTTATGACTGATGCAAATCACAAATTAAAGACAACTCTGAAACTACAAAAGCAAAGTATCAAAGAAGAGTGATTTCCCTTACATGAAAAAATCAGCAAATCCGTCTTTACATTCTGTATAATTTAAGTTGTCTAAACAGTAACAACAAAAAAACAGTGGTTCTGGAATTGTTAATGTGTACAAGCACAGCAGTAATCTTTATGCTTCACGTTCAAGAAGATGACAAAAAAAGGTTGTAAATGTAAAACAGCGGAAATGACTGATTATGCAAATGTGTTTCGTGTGATTTAATCGGCTATATCCCAGGGTGCAGTGGCAGAGAGACTCTGTTACTGTCAGTCATAATGTCACTTTGCTGAAGCATGGACATTTATTACAATGTTGTTGTTTATAATGAAGTCAAATTTATAAAATAATACAGTGGTACACAGATGCACTTTACGGTACATACTTGCATGATGATACTGCATTCTTCTGTATGGTACTGGACACTATAATAGCAATTAGTCATACTCTTTGCAGTGGCATAGCTGCTTCCGATATAAATTATGTCCATGTCAGGATCCACCATTTTAGGTATTATTTAAAATATTCTTGGGGAGCATTCCCCTAGACTTATTAATTAATCTTGCTTCTTTTCTTTTTCCATAGTTTCATTACATTTAGTCATCTTAGAGCTAGTTTCTTTTGTACAGATTTAGGCTATACGAGTGTATGTGTTTAAGTATATGCATCGTTTGAAGGTTTAGTTTGAATGCAAACAGTTACTATTTAAAAACAATATTGCCTTTATTGATCACCTACTGCTTTATTTGATTTGTTCTTACATTTGTCATTTGTAAATTAGTATATAATAGAGGGCCTCATGGAAGATTAGTTTATAGCTAAATGTGTTAAACTCTGTAAATAAAGACTATTATTATTATTATTATTAGACCCCTCAAGCAATGTCGGACATGCGATGTTCAATTACTTTGGCCTACAACTTAAAATCGGTCAGCTACGCCCCTGCATTGTGGTACAATGGTCCATTATGAATGGTCTTGTGGAAACCGAAAAACTGCCTTAATGCGGAACATTTCCCTTTTGGATAGAGAGAGCGCCACAGTGGTTGGGGAGAGTGGTAGGGGGACTTTAAAGGGACACGTGGCAATCTTGAAGTCTTTATCTAGCATTAAAATAAGCCTCTCGAATTATTAATCCAACATCATTTTAACTTTAAATCTGCTTGTATATATTTTATTTAAATACAATTTTGAGTTTTCATACATCTTCATTATTCTACCATAGGTTTGAATATATTATTGGTGAAATGTAATGAATAGTTAGTAATATGCACAATTTTGTTTATATAATTCTTATAATTAATATTAATGATTGAACAAATGCAATTTATGTAGAAAAAATAATGGGACACCACAAGGTTTTAAAAATCAGGATTGTAGTGTGTTCCTTTAATGTCTGAATTCTCACTCCAGATAACTTTCTATGACTTTATTAGTATAAACAGATTGTATACCTAGCCTTCCTGCCTGTAGAAAGTGGCTGATTCTTTCAGGTCTCACTACACAGTGCAATTTTACTGTTGGCCTATATGACTAAAGTTTACCGGGCCATTTCGAACCTCCAGATTCCAAGCTAAAAGTCATTTATTTATGAAACACAGTCATTTGCCCACACAAAAATGTACAAAATATGGTACATTGACCAACTTGTTTTTTTTTTTAATTTGAGTGGTGGCATCCGTTGCACTATTTTGGGCTTTTACTTCAGAGTTTGTACCAGAATTCCTACACTTCTTCAACCCCCTTAAAACTGTCATATTTTGGTGCCAGTGTTGTCTGATAGCTGCACATCCAACTTCAGACTGTGTTCATCTCAACTGCAACAGCAATACATATATCTGTCAGCAGTTATTAAAAATATTTAAAACCAAACAACACACTACTACTTTTTATGGCGCAAGTTTTATCCTAAGTGGAGTGCGTGGTCCAGTGGTAGAGCGCCAAACTCCTGATCGAGAGGTTGTGGGTTCGATCTTCCGTCGCGGCCACGTTATTTATCCTTGAGCAAGATAATTAATTCACATTGCTTAGTACTGGTTCTACCCAGGAAGCCATCGAGAGTGATTAATCTAAGTTGCAAGAACTTGTTTCGCAATCGATGTAAAATAAGTATGTTTAAAAAAAAAGAAAAAAAGTTTTATCCTACCGTGGCTTTCAAGGGAGCTAACTGTGTAGTGAGACCTTCAGAGGTCTGTTTTTAGCTCTACTGATCAGAGATCAGCAGAGCTTATGCCGTGGTGCGGTGTCCGTCGTCCGTCTGTCCGTCCGTCTGTCCGTCTGTCCGTCCGTCCGTTAACTTTTTTTTTGTAGCGACTACTCCTCTGAAACTACTGAATGGATTTTCATGAAACTTTACAGAAATGTTGCCCATGAAGTCTAGTTGATCCTAGCAAAAATTCATGTAGATGTGAAATCCAAGATGGCCGCCAAATCTAAAAATAGGTTTTTAAAAAACAAGTTTGTAGCGACTACTTCTTGAAAACTCTATGGGATATTGCTATGGGACTTTTTCTAAAATGATCAGCATGACATGATGTTGGTCCTTGTCGAAAATCGTTTTGATTCGACGTTAAACATGGCTGCCAGCGGCCATCTTTGTTTACATAGAGTTATATAATGAAAACTTGTAGCGACTACTCCTCTGAAACTACTTGACGGATTTTCATGAAACTTCACAGGAATGTTGCTCTTGATGTCTAATTGATCCTAGCAAAATTTCAGGTCGGCCGGAAATTCAAGATGGCCGCCACGGCTATAAATAGATTTTTAAAAAATAAGTTTGTAGCGACTACTTCTTGAAAACTATAAGAGATATTGATATGGGACTTTTTCATAAATGATCAGGATGACATGATGTTGGTCCTTGTCGAAAATCGTTTTGATTCGACGTTAAACATGGCTGCCAGTGGCCATCTTTGTTTACATAGTTATATATTGAAAACTTGTAGCGACTACTCGTCTGAAACTACTTGACGGATTTTCATGAAACTTCACAGGAATGTTGCTCTTGATGTCTAATTGATCCTAGCAAAATTTCAGATCAGCCAGAAATTCAAGATGGCCGCCACAGCTAAAAATAGATTTAAAAAAAATAAGTTTGTAGCGACTACTTCTTGAAAACTATAAGTGATATTGATATGGGACTTTTTCTAAAATTATCAGCATGACATGATGGTTATCTGAGTCGAACATTATTTTGATTCAATGTTAAACATGGCTGTCAGCGGCCATCTTTGTTTACATAGAGTTATATAATGAAAACTTGTAGCGACTACTCCTCTGAAACTACTTGACGGATGTTCATGAAACTTCACAGGAATGTTGCTCTTGATGTCTGATTGATCCTAGCAAAATTTCAGGTCGGCCGGAAATTCAAGATGGCCGCCACTGCTAAAAATAGATTTTCAAAAAACGAGTTTGTAGCGACTTCTTCCTGAAAACAAAATCAATCAGTAGAGCTTCAAGGTCATTGACCTCTTGTTTAGTATGTTTCTGCTGCATCAGATTTTGTCTTTATTTTCTTAAGAGTCTAATATTAATGTGTCTGTTCATCTCACTGTTATCTGGAGAACGAATGTGCTGACATATCAAGAAGTCAGCGGACATATCAAGAAGACTGTGGACATATTATCAGGAAGTCAGCAGACATATCAAGGTCAGTGGAGATATCAAGAAGTCAGTGAATGGACATATCAAGAAGTCAGTGTGCGGACATATCAAGACATCAATGGACATATCAAGAAGTGAGCAGACATATCAAGAAGTCAGTGGACATATCAAGAAGTTAACGAGTGAACATATCATGACATCAATGGACATATCAAAAAATCAGCGGACATATCAAGAAGTCGGCGAGCGGAGATATCAAGAAGTCCATGAACCGACATATCAAGAAGTCAGCAGACATATCAAGAAGTCAGCAGAAGTCAGCAGACATATCAAAAAGTCAGCGGACATATCAAGAAGTCGGCATACATATCAAAAAGTCGGCATACGTATATAAAAGTCGTCATATCTGGCCTTTTGGCAATCCACTGTCAAACCTAAAGCTTGGTACTGTAGGGACTGGAATGTTGCATTTTCTAATTTCATAGATTTATGGTAGCAGATATATATATGCAAATTTATATACCCGGTAAATGAGTTTATAGAGTTTTTTAAGCTAAAAACAACAATTCTAATTCAAAAATAAAAACAGCCACAAAATAATCAATTGGAAGATGAAGAGCAGTTGACTTAGATTACAGTATTATATAACAGTTGCAGTCATGCATTTTTTATGTAAAAATCAAATTAAAATTTGCATGTTTGTAGAAATCTAAAGCCCTGCATGAAGTTTAAATGCAGCGGAAAACCATATTTGATCTTATAATATCCTTCCCTTATTTCGTCGAGTTTTTGTCTCGTAAAAAGATTTGTGAAACAGTTCATCTGAATTACAGTATGGCATTTTATTCTTGTCTATCTACTTCCTTTTATCCCCAAAAGTAATTTGTATCCTGGCTTAAACCGGAGCGAGAGACAGAGCTTATCGCACTTTCCATACACGGTTACATTAATTTGTATAGGTTTGAGTTTAATCCTATTTCCGTTTTATGATGTCCTTTTCATGGCCATATACTGATGCGACCACATATGGGATAAAGCCTTGTTAATTGGCAACAAAGTAACTCCTCGATGTTACAATCAATACGATGTTTGGTAGGGAAAATACAGCGAAAAAATAATCACACTTGTTGTCAAGCTTCCATGTTCGTTACCATGGCGACTTATACATAATTTCAACATATCTGGCGATTTTAGGAATTGGTAAATGAGTTAAAGTCACGTTTTAATATGGCGTTGTTTTAGAATAAATGATAACCCATAATCGGGCGTGTTTGACACTGGAGATTAATACCTTGATATAGACACTGAAATGGGTCTCGTGCATCCGGTGCATCCACTAAATGTTGATTTGTATTGATTAATGTTTTGTTCCAGTATGTGCTTCTGGTTTTATCACCTATTAAAGTGATAATAATGATAAGATGCAATCAAGGCAAGTTCTAGCTGATGAAGTAGTGCAAGTAGCAACACCAGAAAGGAAACAGTTACAAATGGTGAACAACTACTGGTACTGCAGTATTAATATTAGCAGCCGCAAGAAAAATGGCTTTATAAGCGGCAGTAGTATTTAAAAAAGTTGCATAAACAGTTGCAGGAGCAGAGTCAAGTTGCATTAACAGTAGTAGCAGCAGGAGCAGTATTACTTCTAGCAGCAGAATTATTATAGTTTTTGCAGCAGCATCAGCAGCAGTAGTAGGAGAAGTAGTAGTAGCAGCAGCAGTAGAAGCAGCAAAAACAGCAGCAGCAGCATCAGAAATTACAAAAAACAGTAGCAGCAACAGTAGTAGTACAAGTAGTAGTAAATTTCAGTAGTAGAAGCAGCTGTACATGTAGTAGTACCATAAACCACAGCTGTAAATGTAGTAGTACCATTAACCACAGCTGTAAATGTAGTAGTACCATAAACCACAACTGTAAATGAAGTAGTACTATAAACCACAGCTGTAAATGTAGTAGTACCACAACCACAGCTGTAAATGTAGTAGTACCATAAACCACAGCTGTAAATGTAGTAGTACCATAAACCACAACTGTAGATGTAGTAGTACCATAAACCACAGCTGTAAATGTAGTAGTACTATAAACCACAGCTGTAAATGTAGTAGTACCATAAACCACAGCTGTAAATGTAGTAGTACTATAAACCACAGATGTAAATGTAGTAGTACCATAAACCACAGCTGTAAATGTAGTAGTACCATAAATCACAGCTGTAAATGTAGTAGTACTATAAACCACAGCTGTAAATGTAGTAGTACCATAAACCACAGCTGTAAATGTAGTAGTACCATAAACCACAGCTGTAAATGTAGTAGTACCATAAACCACAACTGTAAATGTAGTAGTACCACAACCACAGCTGTAAATGTAGTAGTACCATAAACCACAGCTGTAAATGTAGTAGTACCATAAACCACAGCTGTAAATATAGTAGTACCACAACCACAGCTGTAAATGTAGTAGTACCATAAACCACAGCTGTAAATGTAGTAGTACTATAAACCACAACTTTAAATGTAGTAGTACCATAAACCACAGCTGTAAATGTAGTAGTACCATAAACCACAACTGTAAATGTAGTAGTACCACAACCACAGCTGTAAATGTAGTAGTACCATAAACCACAGCTGTAAATGTAGTAGTACTATAAACCACAGCTGTAAATGTAGTAGTACCATAAACCACAGCTGTAAATGTAGTAGTACCATAAACCACAACTGTAGATGTAGTAGTACCATAAACCACAGCTGTAAATGTAGTTGTACCATAAACCACAGCTGTAAATGTAGTAGTACCATAAACCACAGCTGTAAATGTAGTAGTACCATAAACCACAGTTGTAAATGTAGTAGTACCATAAACCACAGCTGTAAATGTAGTAGTACCATAAACCAAAGCTATGCAGTAGTTGTTAAATAATACCATTACTAATAGTAGCTGTAGTAAAAGGTGTAATAGCAGCAGCAGAATCAACAGCAGCAGCAGCAGAAGCAGCAACATCAGTTGTAGTAGAAGTAACATAAAAGAAGTTGTTCAATAATATCAGTAATAGCTGTAGTACTAGAAGAAGCACTAGAAGCATCAGAAGCAACATGCAGTTGGAAGACTGTGGAAAAGATATTGGCAGTATTGGTAAAAAAAAAGAAAAGTTTACCACCCATGTACTGATTTGTCATGGTTTGTATAACAAATACAAGATGTTATAGGATGTTAGAGAACAATTTTATCTGGAAAGAGTTGTGTTGTTTACCCAGATTGGCATATATTTATAACACAGTGACCCTGGGGTGAGTGAAGCAGGTGATGGTTGCCTCTACCATCAGGAAGTGAAACAAGACATATGTCTGTTATACCTACTCCCAAATAGCAGCCAGTCTTGTATACTCAGCAAATGGCAGCCATAGTGTGTTTTCTTAATTGCTGAGAGCTTGTGAAGCTTTTTTTTTGGTCATTTGAATTCAGTCATTACTATAAAATAGCAAAATAGCAAAATCGTCATCAATTTCACTTTACAGATTTGTCTGTGTATTACAGTAAGGGAAGAAATCTTGAAATAGTTATCAAAAATCAATTTATTAAATGACTATCATTTAGACTAAACAAACTGGAGGAGATCTGATAGAAGTATGGGTGTCAGTCTTAATATGAGTATGTGTTAATGTGTTTCAGTTTTATATACCTAAACTAGACCATATAATTTGTCTGATTTAATTTTTGTTAGCAAAATTGTTTGGTCTGGAAAACTCAAGTCTCGCTAGTTTTATTGTATAAATCATTTATATTCACTTGGTGCTTAAGGCTTTAATGAATTCTTTTTCTTGTGATTAACGTACACTTTTACTGAAATATATATACAACTGACAGCAATAACCTGATACAAATTAATATTTATGATTTAATAACAAAAAACAGACCATAATCCATTATTAAACTGAAGGTAACCAGTGGCTCATTTCAGTGCATGTGAAACATCGCATTTTATTTAATTGATTGCCCCCAGTACCTTTAAATCTGCTTGTATAATTAAATAAAGGGTAATCAAATTTGTAGTTTTTTAAAATTGTCTTCATTAATCCACCTTAGCTTTAAATATATTATTGGTACAATATTATCAACACATGCAAAAACAATTTGCTAACTATTTACACTAGCTATTATTAATAATGTCACATGATTTGCAAATATGCAAGTTATGCCAGAAAATTAACAGGACATGGCAGGGTTTAAAAAAACATGACTGCAGAGTTGTAAACAAATCATGATTGGTTTTAACATATTTTATTGCAAAGATAAATATTATATACAATGTTACATGTAATAATAAATTGATTGGAAAATCATGATTGCCTTGTATCCCTTTAATTGCATGATATTTTTTTTATATATTTTTTTAATTATTAAAAGACATTATAAGAACAGTGATATACCTATCAGTTTATATGATACGCCTGCACTACCTGGTTGGTAGATGGACAATTTAAATCAATTAGTAAAGAAATATGGGCTATAGATCAATTTGTTTACAAGATAAACCCTGGTGTATAAAATATGAGTAAAGTATAACAAAATGTCATTCTAGTAGATCACCACTATCAGGTAGTCATCTAGACTGGGACTTTATCTCTTGCTCATAAATCATCCAATAACAAATCAGCATACATACCCATAACCTCAGCCGACCTTACAATAACCTCAGTCAGCCAATCACACACCTGATAACATTTATTGGACCAATCAAATTGACTGATAGTGTCAGACTGGTTGTGGGCCTGATACACTGGAGTAATGGACTGGTCCACTCCTTTTCCACTCCTTTTTCAATAATGTTTACAGTTTGCTTATTAACAACCCAAGAAATGATAAGGCGCTCTAAAACTTAATTAACAATATAAAGATAATGGCATGCAGATAAGGTGCCTATGATTTATGGCCAGAAGAACAATAATGGTGTGGTTATGATCTGTAAGGACACATGCCATTGGGCTACAGAGACTCATAAGCATAGCCTAAATTGTGATTAGAAATAATATATTCTGTACCAGTTCCAATAAGTTTGGATAACTGCCTTTTTATGGATGCTTGGTGGGAGGGTAGTACATGTGATCATTGCGCCAGACACTCATAAAACCATCTGTATCAAGTCCTACAGACAACACATACTGCATGCAACACATACTGCAGACAACACTTGCTGCAGATAACACATACTGCAGGCATCACATACTGCAGACAACACCTACTGCAGATAACACATACTGCAGGCATCACATACTGCAGACATCACATACTGCACATATTGCAGATAACACATACTGCATGCATCACATAATGCAGACATCACATACTGCAGATAACACATACTGCAGGCATCACATACTGCATGCATCACATACTGCAGACATCACATACTGCATGCATCACATAATGCAGACAACATATACTGCATGCATCACATAATGCATGATCACATACTGCATGCATCACATACAGTAGACAACACATACTGCATGCATCACATACTGCAGACATCATATACTGCAGGCATCACATACAGTAGACAACACATACTGCATGCATCACATAATGCAGACATCACATACTGCAGGCATCTCATACGGTAGACAACACATACTGCATGCATCACATACTGCAGACAACACAGGCGACAACACATACTACAGACAACACATACTGCAGACAACACATACTGCAGCAATTACATACTGAATACATCACATATTGCAGACAGTACATAATGCAGACAACACAATTACTGCAATCATCATACTGCAGACAACACATACTGCAGACAACACATACTGCAGCAATTACATATTGCAGACAATACATACTGCAGACAACACATACTGCAAACATCACACACTGCAGACAACACTTACATGCTGCAGACAACACATACTACATAATTACATACTGCAGACAACACATACTGCAGACAACACATACTGCAGACTACACATACTGCAGACTTTGCTTACTGCAGACATTGCATACTTTTGACAGCACATACTGCAGACATTACATACTTTAGACAACACATGCTGCAGAGAGTAAATACTGTAGACAACACATACTGCAGGCATTACATACTTCTTTTGACAAATAATACTGCAGACATTACATAATGTAGACAACACATACTGCAGACATTAACTACTGTAGACAACACACATACTGCAGACATTACATACTGCAGACATTATATACTGTAGACAACACATACTGCAAACATTAAATACTGTAGACAACACATACTGCATACATAACACACTGTAGACAACACATACTGCAGACATTACATACTGTAGACAACACATACTGCAGACATACTGTAGACAACACATACTGCAGACAACACATTGAGACAATACATACTGCAGACATTACATACTTCCTTAGACAACACATACTGGAGACATTACATACTGTAGATGACACATACTGCAGACATTACATACTGTAGACAACACATACTGCAGACATTACATACTGTAGACAACACATACTACAGACATTACATACTGTAGAGAACACATACTGTAGACAACACATACTGACATTACATACTTTAGATGACATTACATACTGTAGACAACACATACTACAGACATTACATACTGTAGACAACACATACTGTAGACAACACATACTGACATTACATACTTTAGATGACATTACATACTGTAGACAACACATACTACAGACATTACATACCATAGACAACACATACTGCAGACATTACATACTGTAGACAACACATACTGCAGACAACACATTGAGACAACACATACTGCAGACATTACATACTGTAGGCAACACATACTGCAAACATTAAATACTGTAGACAACACATACTGCATACATTACATAATGTAGACAACACATACTGCATACATTAAATACTGTAAACAACACATACTGCAGACATTACATACTGTAGACAACACATTCTGCAGACATTAC
This sequence comes from Cyrtodaria siliqua, assembly GCA_037043455.1. Classification (NCBI taxonomy): domain Eukaryota; kingdom Metazoa; phylum Mollusca; class Bivalvia; order Adapedonta; family Hiatellidae; genus Cyrtodaria; species Cyrtodaria siliqua. The sequence goes on along the minus strand of JAWPHD010015440.1, from coordinate 32,216 downwards.
ATACTTTAGACAACACATACAGCAGACATTACATACTTTAGACAACATTACATACTGTAGACAACACATACTGCAGACATTACATACTGTAGACAACACATACTACATAATTACATATTGCAGACAGCACATACATACTGTAGACAACACATACTGCAGACAACACATTGAGACAACACATACTGCAGACATTACATACTGCAGACAACACATACTGCATAAACACATTGAGACAACACATACTGCAGACATTACATACTTCTTTAGACAACACATACTGGAGACATTACATACTGTAGATGACACATACTGCAGACATTACATACTGTAGACAACACATACTGCAAACATTACATACTGTAGACAACACATACTGCAGACATTACATACCATAGACAACACATATTGCAGACATTACATACTGTAGACAACACATACTGCAGACATATACATACTGTAGGCAACACATACTGGCATTACATACTTTAGATGACATTACAGACAACACATACTGCAGACATTACATACTGTAGACAAGACATAATGTGGACATTACATACTGTAGACAACACATACTGCAGACATTACATACTGTAGACAACACATACTGCAGACAACACATATTACAGCCAACACATACTGCAGACAACACATACTGCAAACATTACAAACTGCAGACAAGACAGTATGTACTGCAGACAACACATACTGCAGACAACACATACTGCAAACATCACATACATCACTCATAGTGCAGAGAATGCATATTTGAACTAAAAAATCTGTATAACCAGGCCACAGCCAACATACTACAATTCGCCCACACTCAATTCATGAATATGGAATAGCTCTCTACAATGTTTGGACATACTTGATAAGCGGAATCCTTTAAAATTGAACAAAATTGAAGGGTGATGGCAATGATTACTGCGAATATCAACATCTGTGCTGGAAGGTTGAAAACCATACAAATGTGTTTAAAATAAAATAAAAGTCAGTAGTCATAATTTGAGTTTTTTTATTGTAGACGCTTATAGGATAAAAAGTGGGTTCAAAGAATTTATTTTGATTTCTAACAGTTTACAAGTAGCGAAATCACGGCAGGAATCAATTATTTCATTTGGACCATAAAGCATGTATTTTTTAATCAAGATTTTTTATCCTGTTATAAACAATCTGTCTATAGGGCATGTCTAAAGCAAAGTTGAATGAGTGATTTATTGTTAAGAAAGAATTTTATTTACCAGCCGTATAAACAGTTTTGGCACTGTTCAACATTATCGATGCTTTCTATTAAAACACTTTAGATTAGCTCTTCTGGTTTCCATTGCATGCAGTGAAAATGGATTTATTTCTGTCATTCATTCTGGTGCTCGGAGTTTGGCAGGTTTCTGTATTATGATAACCTCTTTCATTAAACCCTTAGGTACATTTACCGGAAGGAATAATGAAAGATTGAGATAAGTTTAAGCATATTGGGAGGGAAAAACAAACAAAGATAGATTCTAAATTGCTATTCTGCTTATATAATATTATGATTTTCACAAGTAAAATGCAGCTGGTAAGGCGTTTCTAAGAAAATAACACTTTATATAAAACATGTGTTTCAGAGCCACATATTCAGTCATATAATACATGTACTCTATTAAAATGTACACTTCAAGTCCCTATCCGGCCATTATTAAAAACAGGCAAATTTTACAACAGAAGTACACTGTTTTTAAACCTACTGATGACGAGGTATATGATTATATAACTTAATATTTTGAGAATCCAAAATCCATAGACACAATATAAATGGCTTTAACCAGCCAGGCCAAACCTCAAAACCAGACCTAAAAATAAGAGTTACCAACTCTTAATCAATTTTATGTATATTCAATCGCAGGTATTTTAAGAACTTCAATAAACCTATACTTTTAATTGGCACATATACATTATTATATGACCTAAATACACACCCAGCTGCATTTAAGTACCCCAAAAATGCATTCCATTTGCATTCTGTTTGAGCTCCATTTGCAATCCGTTTTCATTTTTATAAATGCATTTATTGCGTTCTTGAATGCTTTCAGCGTTTATAAAAAGGCACTCAGTGTTCATTTTGCATTCAGTTTGTAGATCGTGCATCGTTCATTCTGCGTTTGGTTTGCATTCATTCTCTGTTCATTCTCTGTTCATTCTGCCTTTGTTCTGCATTTATTTGGGGTACTTGAATGCAACTGGAGTTTTTATAAACGGTGTTGTAGTGTAATTTTGCCATAATTTGGTGGGTTAAATTAATTTCTGTAAAACTTTCAGTTTCTCCCAATAACACTTCCTTCTGGACTTGCTGTTGTGTCATTATAAAGAATGGCTGTGTTGCTGCCTTGTTTGTTTTTGAGGAATTGTGTCCCTTTTAGACAAAATATACCTTTTACCAGGGAAGTCAAAAGGATAATTAAATGTCAGTTTAAAGGGAATGTAGCGACACAGCCAAACCATATTTATTATTGAGAGTTCTGAAAAACTTGAATAAGGGTGAAAGAATTATCAAAATCGGATGATAAACAAGGAAGATATGATCATTTGAAGTTTCTCTTGATACGGATATGGAAACGGCCATTTGGAGAGCTATGACATCACGGTTCTAAATGACCATATATGGAATATTTATAAATATGAAAATTTACTGCTTTATAGGGAAAAAATTACAGCAACTGTATAAAGAATATGTAATACTTAATGGCAATAATGCTTTATATGACCAGTAAAAAAATGCATTCATTTGCAATGGTTTTCTTCGTTTTAAATGATATTTATCAATATTCCATATATATTAATATAGAACTATGATGTCGTAGTTCTAAAAATGGCGGCCCCCATATTTGTTTTAGAACAACCTTTAAATGGTCTTTTTTGTTTATCATCCGATTTTGATAATTCTTTCACCTTTTACCATGTTTTTCAGAACTCTCAATAACAGAGCCTGTTTGGCTGTGTCGCTACATTCCCTTTAAGTATTCCCTTTCATATTTGAATTACTGATGAGAAATAACCAAATATCATCCCCCCTGTCTGAACTTCTGTTTGTATGTCTATTCATAGACAGGACCATGTAACTGTTGAACATACTGAGGTAATTTAATTAATTTTAAGGACCATTATTGTCTGTAACTACATAATTGCAGATTCCTGGGATACCAAAATTGGAATTAAACCAGGGGCAGATCCAGGATTTCATGTTAGGGGTAGTGGAGGAGGGGGAGGCCTAACTTTTCTAAACTTTGCAATTCTTAGTAGGGCTTAGGACTGTTTAGGGTGGGTAAACAAATTCCCAACTAAAAAATAGCAAAAACAAAAATTACTTGTGTCTTCAAAAAAACAAACACATTTTATTTATTTTATTTTATTTTTTTGGCAGGTTTTAGGCGGGGCGCATGCCAGCTCTGCCCTTCCCTGGTTCCGCCCTTGTAAACTACAGTTAATAAGAACGCCTCCCCTTATACAAGATACCAGATTTTATTAACCAATTAAGGGCCCTCAAAAGGGCAAATAATTTAGTACAGTGATTGCAATGATTGGTAAGTAACAAACAATAACAAAATAAACCAGAGCACATACACTGAGCAGAGTCGCCTACAGTACCTTAAACTATAATCACACCAGTAATTTTATATTATTTATAATGACTATTAGGGTTAATTGTTATAGTAGTGCCCCACATTTTTAAAAAAATGAAATAAACGGAAAAAAAAAAAAAAATCAATACATTTTTGATCTTTTATATCTGACAAGTAAAACAAAATATCAATACTTTTTTTATCTTTATGTTTTGTTTATTTTTTAACTTTGTAAGAGCGCACCTCCACCACCACCATTCACCCCAACTCCCAGGTCCACCCCTTGGGTATTTTGTACAGCACCCGGGCGATACTATTATGGAAAATATGGTAACTTCTGGTGGTAGATTTTGTGGGTATTGTCTAGTAATAATCAATAGGCTGCAATTATCAGAAAACATAACTTGTATCAATCAGTTCCACAGTTCAGTGACACTCTGATTCATGGGGATAATAAGTGTTTATTACACAAGATTAAACACTTTAAAATAAAGCAACAAATCGTGTCAGATTGATTTAGCATTAAAGAGGATAATCACCCTTAATAAAAGTGATGTTAAACTGTAACGAATGTTTACCTACAGCCCTCCTCCACACAGATTACCCATACATTTCCCAGGATCAAGTTATGTGAAATATTTAATTAGGATCATAAATATATTCTAACTGGTTCCCCTGAGCAGTTGCTCTCTGTAAGTTGTGTGTTTTTAACCAGTTCCGCTAAACAGTTGCTCTCTGTAATGTGTTGTTTTTAATTGGTTCCCTAAGCAGTTGCTCTCTGTAATTTGTTGTTTTTAATTGGTTCCCCTAAGCAGTTGCTCTCTGTAATTTGTTGTTTTTAATTGGTTCCCCTAAGCAGTTGCTCTCTGTAATTTGTTGTTTTAATTGGTTCCCCTAAGCAGTTGCTCTCTGTAATTTGTTGTTTTAATTGGTCTCCCTAAGCAGTTGCTCTCTGTAATTTGTTGTTTTAATTGGTCTCCCTAAGCAGTTGCTCTCTGTAATTTGTTGTTTTAATTGGTTCCCCTAAGCAGTTGCTCTCTGTAATTTGTTATTTTAATTGGTCTCCCTAAGCAGTTGCTCTCTGTAATTTGTTGTTTTTAATTGGTTCCCCTAAGCAGTTGCTCTCCGTAATTTGTGTGTTTTTAACTGGTTTCCCATAGCAGTTGCTATCTGTAATTTGTTGTTTTTAACTGGTTCCCCTACAGATTGTTAATATCAATGAAAGGTCGGACAAGTTTGAAAACCAACCAGATCGGATCAGTAACATTCCAGAGTTATGGCTGAAAAATGCCATTTTCTGCCTTGTGAACATGCTGGCACCTTCATTTATTATTTGATATTTACCAAACTTTCACAGATTATAAACAGCAATAAAGTCTTGGATGCACTTGAAAACCAGCCAGATCTAACCATTTATGCTGGAGTTATGGCCCTTGATTTTGTGAAATATGCTATAATTTGGCCTCGTTAACAGGATAGGGCCTTCGTTTTACATCGGATCTTTTACAAACTTTACCAGATTGTTAATATCAATGAAAGCTCAGACAAATTTGAATCGTGTTAGTAACATCAGAGTTATGGCCCTTGATTTAGTTAAAAATGCCCTGTTTTGCCTCATTAAGACTATTGGCCCTTCATTTGACCAGATTTTAATGAAACTTTGCAGGGATGATCAGTACCAAATTTAGTTTTGCATATCATTACCGTGTTCCGGTTGAATGATTTTTGGCAATTTTTGGCGGAGTTATGGTCCTTTAAAGGTTTTACTACTACAAACTTTGTCCTAACTAGTTCTCCTGAACCCTGGCCGGATTTCAGAGAAACATTGCAGGGATGATCAGTACCAAGCCTAGTTGTGCATGTCATCAACGTGTTCCGGTTGAAAGATTTTTTGCTGAGTTATGGCCCTTTACAGGTTTTAATACACAAACTTTGTCCGGACTAGTGCTGCTGAACTCCATGCCGAATTTCAACGAAAGTTGGCAAGGATGATCAGTATCAAGCCTAGTTGTGCATGTCATTGCTGTGTTCCAGTTGAATGATCTTTGATGGAGTTATGGCCCTTTGAAGGTTTTAATACACTAACTTTGTACAGACTAGTTCTCTGGAATGCCTGGCTGGATTTCAACGAAACTTGGTAGGAATGATCAGTACCAAGCCTAGTTGCGCAAGTCATTGCCATGTTCTGGTTTAATGATATTTGGTGGAGTTGTGGCTCTTTAAAACGTTTTAATACACAAACTTTATCCAGACTAGTTCTCCTCAACGATCATTTGGCTTTCAACGTAACTTGGTTGCATATATCCTGTTTCTTGTTCCGGTTGAATGATTTTTGGTGGAGACATCTGTTTTCACTAAAAACAACCCCTAGTTCTAATTTAGTATGGTTATTTAGGGACTTGAGGCACAGCAATTACATGAAATGAGTTTGAGCGCCTGCATAAAGGAACCCCTCTACAGGCGGTCAAAACCTATTTTATACAATTGTTGTGCCTCGAGTCCCTAAATAACCATACCAAATGAGAACTAGGTTTAAATTGTTAGCATGGGTCAAGGATTTATTAGTTTCTGTTGTGGGTTTGTTGTTTTGTGGGTATTTTTTGCAATGTTTTAGAAGAAGTACTGATGGGAATATCATGATGACAACCCTTGATATAAGAGCCGTTTTAGCCAGTAGAGCATCCACAGGCCTTTGTGGGCCTCTTGTTTTTGTTAAATCAGCATTATATTTGATTTAGAGCAATAGGATGTAATCAAAGAAGAATGAAACTGAGACTACTTCAAGTATGACAATTATTTATCAGTTTTTAAAAATACACCAGATGTAAAAAAACTTTAATTTATGTATTGAAGACAAATAAGTTAAAAAAAATACAGAAATAAAAAGCTAATTCAGCTAAAAGATAAATGGATTTCGATTCACCTTTCACTTTATGAAAATAAAATGTGGAAAAGGATAGTAGGGACGAAATTAAACGTGTAATTTGGTAGAAATTTAAGCCGATGACTATGTAGGTGTTAAATTGATATATTGGTTGCCATGGAAATCCAATATCCATTCTATTCCATAAAGTACCTCAATGCCGAGGCAGGGTGCAAATTAAAGGTTATTAGATTTCAAATTTTAAGACTTTGCTTAAAAATTTATTTGAAAGATTCTGAATAAATGTGACTTTCAGAATTGATTTATCATTCGGAATAGTTTAAAATATGTACGATGAATAAATTTCACATTTAAACGGCCACCCAAAAAGAAGTTACACCCGTATGAATTTTAAAAAAAAATAAAAAAGACCCTCGATTTGAAAACAGATTTCACAATTAGTTAAATACTGTTTAGAAAACAATGCAGAAAATAAAAGTGATGAATAAATTTCACATTAAATTTCACAAAAATTAATAACATGCATATGAATTTTAAAAACGATAAAAATACCCTTGATTTCAAAATGGATTTTATAGTTAGTTTAATATGTTAGTCAGAAAAAATGCAGAAACAAAATATGTCCAAATACCACAAATTGATAACATGTAACTCAGCAATTATTTTAAATTTATATAACAGAGAAAATGTCAGACAAATTCTACAATAATGTCTTTAATAAGAAAAGTAGAAAGGAAGATAAATCGAGGCTTGTCACAGAGTTTTAATTTGCCAGGAAGTAATATATTTCTTGTTGTATACTGCTACAAGCTGTCTCTTTTATCAGCACAAAATGGTCGATGCTGAGACTGAAATATGCATCAGTGTCAAATCTGGGTGCTTCGTCTGACATTTTTAGTCGGGTTTACCTACCGTATATTAGTCTGCATTATTTCTGTGTTTAATTTTTGTTTGGAATAAAATTGTTTTATATTATGCTTCACATGAGAAACACAAAACAGTCTGCAGTTTTAAGGGAATCCAAATGTAAGAGCGCGATTTTGTTTGGGCTAGCTCAAAGAAGCATTCGGTTTCAGTAGCAATATTTTTAATAAGTGTTTAATTATAACATATACAATATTAGAGTTTTACAATGCCATGCCATAAATATCATAATCCACTATTGTAATAAATATGCAGTTGAAGTCCGAATCTTTTCCGTTCAGCTCCGCGTGCAGTCAAATATCATAATACACTATTGTAATAAATATGCAATTGAAGTCCGAATCCTAAATTCAATATAAGGCATTTATGCAAGATACTCTGTTTATGTTATCACATTATTACCCACAATTCCAAGCTGTATCTAATATTAGTCAGGGTACCACCCTCTCTTAATTAGTTAAAGGGAATGTAGCGACACAGCCAAACAAGCTTTATTATTGAGAGTTCTGAAAAACTTGGAAAAAGGTGAAAGAATTATCAAAATCGGATGATAAACAAAAAAGATATGACCATTTAAAGGTTGTTCTAAAACGAATATGGGAGCCGCCATTTTTAGAACTATGACGTCATAGTTCCATATTACCATATATGGAATATTGATAAATACCATTTAAAACGAAGAAAATCACTGCAAATGAATCGGGTTTTTTTACTGGTCATATAAATCATTATTGCCATTAAATATTACATATTGTTCATACTGTTGCCCCTTGTAACAAATTAGTAAATGGTCATATTTATAAATATTCCATATATGGTCATTTAGAACCGTGATGTCATAGCTCTCAAAATGGCCGCTACATTCCCTTTAATCCCAAAAATGACTTCATTCTGCCATCATATTGGCAGCCACTTATCAGACCCTGTGAAACACTCAACGATGGGGATAAGTGAATCGTGGAGGTTTGACATAGAACATTAAGAGAGTAAATAAATATGTTGTTTTTGGGGTGTTTAATTAAACCCCAAATTACACAAAATATATTTCATTGCTAATTATTGTTAGTCTAGGGTGTACCTACGTCATCTTTTAAATTGTGATTGTTTCATAAGAAGAAAATGTCGTCTGCTAAATGATATGTATGCATTAATCGCTCACCAGTGTGAGTAAAACAGAATTTTCAGCTATTTAAATAAAGGTTAGCTGGTACTTTACAGTGTCTGCCTTAAAAAAAAAAACACCATTTAGTCCGCATGTAAAGCATGCTCCTTATTGTCTGTCGCAGAAACGAATGTTTCTCGCCGCGAGCATCTAGTGTGTCTTAAATGTCTTCAAAGTAAGACACAAATCTTAGTGAATAAGACAGGAGAAATAAAAATTGTTGATGAAACTTCAGATTGCATCTAGGTGCTTATATATAATTGGTCCTTAACACTTACAAAAATATTAAGAATGAAACAAAAACAAAAATAACCACAGGTGAATGATGAATGAAAAACAGCATAACTTTTTTATTTTAGTGATGATTGAAGAATATAAAATTCATTAGACTGATATAAGACAATATAAGACAGTTGTATTTGTAGGATAACTCATAAAATAAGAATATATTTTGGTAGTGATCTAAAAAAGCTGTTTTCACTGACAGTTATATCAGTGCGTCAAGATATCCCAGAATAATTGGCCAACTTTTATGGATGGTTAGCTCTCAATCGTCCTCAGCAGAGGTTGATAAACTTCTAGTATAAAAAAGCAGCGCAAAAGAAACAGAAAAATAAGCCACATTTTCTTCTCCCTAATGAACAGCAGATGAGAATGATGGAGAGAAGTTGCTAAGATAGGGAGATAAGGTGGAGGAGTAATTGGGAGTGATATGATCGTCGGCTATAGTGATACAGGAACAGTTGTGTGAGATATGTCAATTGTACAAAATATGTGCCGGTGATAATAAGATGTAAAAAAAATTGCAAGCATTTCCAAGAGCTAGGCCAAGCAAAAATAATATTTATAAGTGAAGAATTTGGTTCCCATCTCCCTGACCAAGTGTTAAGACCTATCGCCTGATTCGATAAAATTTCGCCCAAAACCTCACCCATTATGTTCGTCTGACAATCAACATTGGTACATGTATATTGTATGGTTGTTGCACGTGACAATTGTTGCAAGATATTCGGTTTTGTTTGGTAAAAATGCAAGAGAAAAGATCATGAAATTAAATAAATCTATGTTTTTTTTAAATTCAAAACAATAAAATTAATATTTCACATTTTATTATTTTTAACGCTAAAAATAACACACGCCTATCCAAAAACTATGACGAAAACCTAAATATTTATTTCACTTGACTTACTGATTTATTAAAGATTTTTTGGCCACAAAAAAAAATAGCATACTTTCGAAAAGTGATAATTGCATAGAATCAGACATTTTCAACAGGGTCAGAGGTGATTCTTTGACATGCGTATTTATGAGTGTGCATGCATATTTATGAGTCTGACATGCATAATTTATTAGTAAGCAGGCATGTGAGTTCAGCAACCATGGCCCTGGGAGACCTGAAGGCTGCTGCTAATAGATTAAAGTTCTATTGAATGTGATTTTAAACTAAATCCAGAATGTGCCAGGTTTTTAGGAGCCTGGCAGTTACAGAGTTAAATGTTGTTTAGCAGTTCATCAACATTGACCCAGAGAGAGGGGAAGGATTCATAGGAAACCAGGAACCCTGCCTTACGCTTTAACTAATAGTCTGCTGGATATGCAACATGAATGTGGAAATGGTGTAAAAATCACCAAACTTGGCATGATTATACTATAGGCCAAGCTTGTTAAAAAAAGTCCAGGAGACAATCATGAGAGGCTCTGTCTCCTGCTTAAATGAGGCCCCAAAGGGGGCATATGATATTGTCTAAGCCCAGTGATAAGGTGTTACTATTACTGATAAATATATAGTATTATAATTACTCAAACATAGTTTTACACAACACTAACATGTGTAAGTAATTAAATAAGGTCTTATTTAAACATAAAATGCATATATGAGGCCCGTACTTAAATTTCAAGCCCGAGTGACGCCCATATTGAGGTTCAAAGATTGATTTTATTTGTCATAAATCAACTTAAATTGTCTAAAACCGATAAATATATATGAATTTAGTAGCAACACTATTTAAAACAATGAATATCCTATAACAACAATTTTTATTTATTCCCTTTGTAAGGAAATGGTTGTTTGATATATTTTTTAGTTATTTCCTTTTTTTAAAATTCACCATTTACCAAACATTTTGCAGACGACACTGGCAGTGTTGACACAGACGTTATTTGCATGTAATTATTGTTTAAAAGAGATATCCATGTGTATACTTTATTTGGCTGTTATACATGATACTTACTATAGTTTTCATGTCAGGCCACCTTGGAATTGAATTGAATTGGATTTTATAGTCACACCAACAGCTAAGGTCATATGGCGACTTTTCAACTTCCTCTTGTGGAGGAAGACCCCAGTTGCTCCTCCAGGCAATTTTCATGCACGCTCGAGCACCGGGGTAAAACCACCGACGTTCCACAAGCCAACTGGATAGCTTCCTCACATAAAGTTTCCTAGGCCCCTGAGGGATCGAACCTACAGCGATGAGGGGCAATTTATTTCAATTCAGAGACGTTTACCACTCGGCCCAGGCACCGGAATTGTGTGCCCGCCAAATATCAGAAATGGGCTTTACACGACTGGAAACCTTATGCAATATAGACCATAACCCACAGTCAGTAAGTCAACTGATGGTTTTCATGGAACAGCCATCTCACTTTCACAACATGTATATGAATATCTTGAGGATTCTGAATCCAATTCCCTCATGTACGATCATTACAGGGACGAACAGTTACGAAGTGTCTTCCAGAGAAGTACTTAGATGTACTACCAACAGCGTTTTGGACTGACACTCCGCAACCCACAGTGATTTACGGATGTGAGCCTCCACCAAATGGTTTTGTCACATTACAGTCAGATTGGCTAGAACATGTTAAAAACAACATTGGCAAGTCATCAATAGACAAATATGACTTATTGTCATGGTCATCATACAAAAGCAGGTACTTGATCTAAGAGAACACCAGCGATAACAACACTCCTCCTGTTGTTTACAGATTCTGCTTAAAGACATTGGGCTCGAAAGTCATGATGACAACGAATGCAGTAGGATCTGCGAGAGAAGCGGGAAAAGGTGGAAACAGTATGATAATTTGGTATCAGAGAACATAGGCAATGAGAAGGTCATTCTATGAACCGCTCACTAGAAACAACCTACCCTTATTTCGTGTTTATTTAAAGGACAAAAACAATCATTAAAACAAAGACAAATGAAGACCATGAAGACAGACATAGACTTGTTCTTCAGCAGAATGAATAAAGCCTGTCAAAATAGAGATGGGGACGTTGATAACTTCTTCGCTCATGAAAATCACAGTTGGACCAGCAATGGCTGAGAACAATGAAATGAAATTCGGTAGCAAGTCCGATCTATTGGAACCAAATATGTTATAAAACCAATGAATGCCCAGCTGTTGACTGTATTGTCATTGACGGAGTGGCTGTAGTTCAATGACTTGACCCACATAAAGCCAATGATATGATAACAACATTCGAAGACTATGCCAACAAAGTATTTCTGCCGTACATCATAAAGCAGCTACGACTTGACATTGTATGGGATGTATATCGAGATGACAGTTTGAAGGCCTATACAAGACAGACTAGAGGTACAGCAGAGTCTGTGAAAGTCTTACCTACAACCATGATACCTCAAAATTGGAAAACATTTCTTCAAAATGCCAGAAACAAAATTGGATTGTATCAGTACCTTTCAAAGTGTGTAGAGGGTTTCGAATTTGTGATAGGGAAAACTGTCATTTCGACATATGGAGAGAATGCCCTGAAGTATGTTGGAGATAGCGAAATAGATTTGTTTGTTTGTATTGTGTTTTACGTCATTTTCAACACCTGTAATGTTATATTTGACGGTCGATTTGTTTGTAGTGGAGGCAGACCACACACTCTTCCTGGGTAGAACCAGTACTATAGACCTCCCGAAAATCGTAAGAATCGACACTTTCTCATAAGTCGAGCTACCAGTGGGATTCTAACCGGCAGCGTTGAGAGGCGAGAAGGTTTGCAACGAAACGTCGAAATAGATGTAACCTCAAGGAGGCAGATTACAGGATGATGATCCACACAGCGCATGCTTTCAATAGCGATTGCAAAAACATACTTTTATATTACTGACATTGTAGTATTAGCCATTGCCATTGCCAGTTCATTTGCTACTTCTGATTGTTGCCTTTGGAATGCATTTGGTCATGCCAAGAATTTCGAATACATACCAGCACATATGATTTCTGAGCGTCTTGGCCCCGATGCCTCTTGGGGACTTCTACTGTTTCTTGCAATCTCAGGTTGTGATACGGTTTTGTTATTTAATGGCATTGGTAAAAAGAGTGCGTTTAATATGTGGAAACCTATGCCAGAAATACATTGGCTTTCTAGCGTTTATCTTCAGCCCTTGAACAAGTCACTGATGAGGATACTGATATGCTCGAGAGATTTGTTACTCTCATGTACTCCAGAACATCGGCTTTTGAAACTGTCAACACTACCAGGAAACATGTTTTCATATGGAAATAGACAAATTGATGATCACAGAGTGCGCTTGTCCAGCATATACTGCGAGCTGTCTACCAGAGCGGTCATATTTGGATAAAATGCTCCTTAGGATGGCTGTACTGCCATCGACCACTGAGTGGGTGTGGGCTAAAGAATCTGGTAACTGGATTCCGTTCTGGAGTACTCTCCCTGAGACTTCAAAAGGTTGTCAAGAACTAGTCAAATGCAAAGTACAACAACATGCCGTAGACATTGCAAGTGCAACAAGGCAAACCTCCCATGTACTCAGCAATGAATGTGCAGTGGGCAGTGCGAAAGAGAAAATAAGCGTTAAAAGTACAGTTACGTGGGTAATTTGACATTTTTCACATGAAACTGGATAACCAATAATAGTTTTTATGTTATGCTTTGCAACGACAGTCAGATAAAATTGGTATCTCACTGTTTGAAAACAGTAGAATACCAATGTGTTATCTCACTGGTTTTTGGGACTACTTTTTTACAATTGAGACTCATTTGTTTGCGTGTATTGTTGGAAAAAACTGATAGTCTGAACATAATCAATTTTTAATTACTTAAAATCTTGTGCACTATTTCACTTGCGTAGTATTTATTGAGTTAAAGTAAATTGTCTGTAAAGATGTGGCTACACGTGATGAATTCAAATATCTGATCGGCTATTAAAACGCTGTAAAACATGACTAAAGCATAAAATAAAAAGATCATTTGTTTTTTTGTTGGCCAATCTTGAGAATGCCATTTTCGAAGATCACGCGATGAAATAAATTTCGATCTCACACTGAAAAAACCCCAAATATTCTTATATAGTCAGGCCTTCCCAATGATTGAATATTGGAAGTTTATTGATACTATTTCTCTATTAGGAATTGTTTGTTAAAAAAACTTGCTGCACAATGTAATTTGATGTTCAGTTTTGAATTAGGTATGTGTTCAATGTGTATATAAGTGCATATAACTTTCAATATAATTACAAATTCATGAATATGTGATCTGTCTTTTATGTTCGTAAAAATATATACCCAAGAGGGGCCTCACTTAATGTAATACAACTGTAATAAAAGTTATAATTTCTTTAATGTGTTGTTTCACTTTGTTTAATTTTCTTATTTTTATGAGTGAAAACAAAGAGACATGTTGTATCTGAAAATAGGTTAATTGCTCGAAAAAATATTACAAAAAAAACCTTTAAAGGGCCTCATTTAATTTATGTTTGGTTGAAAATGACAGTTTTATACATATTTGAAAATCATTGTAAATTAAAGGTAATAGGAATTGAAGATCATTCTTTGTTACAAGGTTATAAAAAACAATTTTTTTGACAATTTTTAAACATTTTAAATGCCCTTTTAGGGCCTCAACTACTAGATAATACATGTTCTTATTTAGAATAAAGAGTTAAAATTACATAAGCAGTGTCATGGTTACGTTATACTTAAATGTCATGCACATAATTCACAAAGAGAACATTTTATTTAACATACATTCAGTTTTAGTATAAAATTTACCAAAATACCCCCTGTGGGCCTCTATTACATTAACAGAAGTGCATATTTATGAATTTTTTTATTTAGAAAATTAGGTTAATACTTTTTATGCATAAATCAATCAAAATATTTTGAATCAATTGATTGTATAAAACAATATTATTATTTTAATAATTTTAGTATATTTTTTAATTTAATAGAGGGCCCCTCATTGGGGCCTCATAATTATGGGTTAAAGGGCCTCTCATGCTTGTCTCCTGGCATTTTTTGAAAGCACGTATCCTTAAGTTGAATTGGTCAATCTTTGGTGCTTTTTACACCTTTCCCACAATTTGACCTATTTTTGTTGCATATCCAGCAGAGTATAATGGATAGAATCCACTGGTTCTATAATGTGCTTGGAGGACTATGGTACCACTCAGTTTTCTTGGGCAAGACCATCAACCATCAAGAAACATACCAATAAGAAAAAAGAAACCATGACCGACGTCCAACCCATTAGGACAGTAGGTTATGTGCATTATTAAGGATGAGCATGTGTCAAATTCTGACCTCATATTGAGGGATCAATGCAAACTATTGTATCTGGTTCTTACCATACTTTTGCGCTCACTGCTAGATTTATAAAGGAAAAAAAGAAACGCAACTCTGTATTAATAATCAAATGTGGCGTGCATCAAATATCTTGACGGGCATTTAACTAAAAACTAACTTTTTATTACAGTACACAGTATTTAGGTCCGATGTTAATATTTCAGTAGTTTTGTGTGATTCTGAGTGTCAGATAAGGCCTAAATTAAAATATTGTTTGTTTGCCCTTTACCTACCCAGCAAAAAATCACTGTGTAGGTAGGTAGGTAAATTATTTTATTTTATTTGATAAAACTGTATTTTCTTGCATATGTATATTCTTATAGTCACAGACATGCAAAATATCGCAGTTTCCGACTCATTTTTCTTACTGTTTTTATCAGCCAATTTCATGAGTCACTGCGTTACTAAAACGATCATAGAAATGCTATATCACCCTATAGACACAGCACACACGTTTCTAAATGCGTCCGAATAACATAGACTGTAAGAGAATCAACCAGAAAGAATCACAAAAGACCGAAATTACTAAAATCGAATCAATTGTCGTCATCGAAAAAAATAAGGAAACACAGTAAAATATTTTGAGTCGGGGCTAAAACTCCGGGTAGGTAGGTAAAGGGCAAACAAACAATATTTTAATTCAGGCCTAAACGTTCATAAGTGAAACCAAGTGTTACGTCATATAACGCGGGCAACATATACTAACAACGTATTCGGTTAGAAATGGTCCTGGCACATATTCGGTTGTTAGGAGGACCCCTTATGTTCACGGCAGTTTCATGACGGTTTTCGCTGGGGCGCAGAAGCGCTGACTTAGGTGCTTGAGACGAAAATACTCGTCATCTTGACGTGACGTAACACATGGATATCCTTGTTCAGGATGGTTGTTGGTCAATACAGTCTACCTCAGACGTTGAAATTCTTGTTATAGTGCATTTATGCATGCCTAGATGGACAGACAGACAAGAAGGACAGACACCATACACTGCGAAAGACCTTTCAACGGCTATCTGACGGTGTCTTTACACTCCTCTTAAACGTGGCAGAAAGAAAACCTTACTAAATTTGCAAAAACACTGTATTCTTGATAAACGATGTCATGCAACAAAATTAAGACAGAAAGTGGCATGTGTTCCTGAGTACATATGCCAACACCCGTGCATCACGTGCATCTGTTAAATTTTGTATTTCATGCTTGAGGTAAGACCAATTTTTAAAATGAAATATGATGGAGGTATCGTTGACGATTTTCGATCACTGGTAAATTAACAAAAAATTATTTGAACAAATAAAAACTTCATATAATTATGCTGACCCTAAACAAGTTGCATTTCTTTTTTCCTTAAGTATAATTCCTTTATCATAAGTCACCATAGAATGTGGACAGCCATTTCTGAAACAGCAAGTGTAGGCTACAGCAAGTATTGTTCATGCATAATGATCAAATATGAAAGCAAACTGTCTCCCATGCATGTTTTTTTTTCTCACAAGTTGATAAAATTACTCCCACTAGAGTTTTCTGGGAAAGATATTTACAGACAACATTATACCCTGCCACTCACAGGGAAACTAGCAGTGCTTTAATTTCAAGTTTCAAAACCTGAATGAAACTATTTTAAAATGGTTCCAGGTTAAATAATATTCATACATAGACATTTCTGAATATTTGGAAACTGATGAATGCTACCTTTTAGTTAAAGGTATGGGAGGTGATGATATGGTGGGTGGTTATAAGTATGGGAGGTTGTGATATGATGGGTGATTATAAGTATGGGAGGTGATGATATGGTGGGTAGTTTTAAGTATGGGAGGTTGTGATATGGTGGATAGTTATAAGTATGGGAGGTTGTGATATGGTGGGTAGTTATAAGTATGGGAGGTGATGATATGGTGGGTAGTTATAAGTATGGGAGGTGATGATATGGTGGGTAGTTATAAGTATGGGAGGTTGTGATATGATGGGTGATTATAAGTATGGGAGGTGATGATATGGTGGGTAGTTATAAGTATGGGAGGTTGTGATATGGTGGATAGTTATAAGTATGGGAGGTTGTGATATGGTGGGTAGTTATAAGTATGGGAGGTGATGATATGGTGGGTAGTTATAAGTATGGGAGGTGATGATATGGTGGGTAGTTATAAGTATGGGAGGTTGTGATATGATGGGTGATTATAAGTATGGGAGGTGATGATATGGTGGGTAGTTATAAGTATGGGAGGTGATGATATGGTGGGTAGTTATAAGTATGGGAGGTGATGATATGGTGGGTAGTTATAAGTATGGGAGGTGATGATATGGTGGGTAGTTATAAGTATGGGAGGTTGTGATATGATGGGTGATTATAAGTATGGGAGGTGATGATATGGTGGGTAGTTATAAGTATGGGAGGTTGTGATATGGTGGATAGTTATAAGTATGGGAGGTTGTGATATGGTGGGTAGTTATAAGTATGGGAGGTGATGATATGGTGGGTAGTTATAAGTATGGGAGGTGATGATATGGTTGGTAGTTATAAGTATGGGAGGTTGTGATATGATGGGTGATTATAAGTATGGGAGGTGGTGATATGGTGGGTAGTTATAAGTATGGGAGGTTGTGATATGAAGGGTGATTATAAGTATGGGAGGTGGTGATATGGTGGGTAGTTATAAGTATGGGAGGTTGTGATATGGTGGGTAGTTATAAGTATGGGAGGTGATGATATGATGGGTAGTTATAAGTATGGGAGGTTGTGATATGATGGGTGATTATAAGTATGGGAGGTGATATGGTGGGTGGTTGTAAGTATGGGAGGTGGTGATATGGTGATATGGTGGGTAGTTATAAGTATGGGAGGTGATGATATGATGGGTAGTTATAAGTATGGGAGGTTGTGATATGATGGTTGATTATAAGTATGGGAGGTGATGATATGGTGGGTAGTTATAAGTATGGGAGGTGATGATATGGTGGGTAGTTATAAGTATGGGAGGTTGTGATATGATGGTTGATTATAAGTATGGGAGGTGATGATATGGTGGGTAGTTATAAGTATGGGAGGTGATGATATGGTGGGTAGTTATAAGTATGGGAGGTTGTGATATGATAGATGATTATAAGTATGGGAGGTGGTGATATGGTGGGTAGTTATAAGTATGGGAGGTGATGATATGGTGGGTGGTTATAAGTATGGGAGGTTGTGATATGATGGGTGATTATAAGTATGGGAGGTGATGATATGGTGGGTGGTTATAAGTATGGGAGGTGGTGATATGGTGGGTAGTTATACGTATGGGAGGTGGTGATATGGTGGGTAGTTATAAGTATGGGAGGTGGTGATATGGTGGGTGGTTATAAGTATGGGAGGTGATGATATGGTGGGTGGTTATAAGTATGGGAGGTGATGATATGATGGGTAGTTATAAGTATGGGAGGTTGTGATATGGTGGGTAGTTATAAGTATGGGAGGTGATGATATGATGGGTAGTTATAAGTATGGGAGGTTGTGATATGGTGGGTGATTATAAGTATTGGAGGTGATGATATGGTGGGTGGTTATAAGTATGGGAGGAGATGATATGGTGGGCAATTATAAGTATGGGAGGTGATGATACGCTGGGTGATTATAAGTATTGGAGGTGATGATATGATGGGTAGTTATAAGTATGGGAGGTGATGATATGGTATGCGGTTATAAGTATGGGAGGTGACGATATGGTATGCGGTTATAAGTATGGGAGGTGATGATATGGTATGCGGTTATAAGTATGGGAGGTGATGATATGGTATGCCGTATAAGTATTGGAGGTGATAGTATAGTGTGGAAGGAAACTGATATGTGGTGATGACAGGGTGATGAACAAAGCAGTTGTTCCTGAAGATAAGACACGTGTGAAGATGTAGACATAACACTCTTACAAGAAATCCTGACAAGAAATCCTGCCATGGAATACTTGATTATCAGATAGAGGCGGCATTATGTTGCATAATATAGCAGCTAAACTGTTTTGAACAGGGTGTCCTTAAAAAATTAAATCAAAAGATTTGATGTGATGACATGCTTTTTGATAAATAATTATTTTCCGCTTGAAACACTTAAACATTAATGACCTATTTGAAAAACCACAGCAACAGTACAGTTCATCAAGACATTTGGAAAATAAAATATGTGTTTTTGCCTTTAGCTCTCAAATGTTAGCTCATTAGCTAAGGTGATTGGAGGGCTGTTATTATTATAATGAGTTAATCTCATTTGAAGTGAACTGTCATTATGGGTAGTGTATATTTATTGATCATCATGCTGTTCAAACCTTTGATCTCGATCTTCAAGAAGCTGAATCAAGCATCTTTTGTAAAGTCATGTGACATTTTTATATTTAATTCTGATAAAAACATTAAATTTAATAATAATAATTACCGTATTTTACCTAATAGTACATGATACAAAGGGGGATGCTCTTATAAAATAAAATAAAAATATTTTAAGAAAAAGAATATTTAATTTAATTATTATCAATTTCCAGAAAAGTTAATTTAAACTGAAAGCTTATCGCATCAGAATTACAGGATAAAATATGTCTAGTTAATACTGGTTAAAAAAAATGACAAGAGATTCAACATTGGCTTTTCAGACGTAATAAATTCGTTTTTATTGGCATATTCTAGTCCAGACTCACTGTCTTTAACCAAGTGCCAATTTGTGAAAATATATTACATCGTTACGACTCCTGGCTGTTACCTAGCAGCAATTAAATCTATTTTTTGCAAAATGATTCTTTATATCCTTAGTCATGATTATTGCCAGGTTTTATTCCTTGCCTTTATCATGAATTATGTATGAATTATAGTAGGACCCGGGCATTACGCAAAATGAAAAGGGGTCGCTCTTATAAAACTTTTTTTTTTCAATTGAATTTTCATTTTTGGGGGTATTTTTGTACAAAATATAGAAAATGTATGGGTTTGAAGATCTTTATTATTATTTTTATTATTATTATTATTATTATTATTATTATTATTATATATATATATTTTATTTTTTTTAAGTTTTTTTTTTGAAAAGATGGAGGAGGTGAAGTGGGTGCCAGGGTTAGTGTTAACGGTTTTGTAGTTTTACTTCGCTGTTATTTGGTGGGTTAGTTTCTTTTAAGCTTACCACTTTCCCAATCCCACCCACATATGATATGAGAATATAGAGTGTTTGAGTATTATAAGAACCTCTTCCCTACCACAACCATACCACCCACCTCCATCAATCCATAGTAAGAAACAAATCTGGTGGTTTTACTTCAGTTATAATATATAATGCCCATTCTCGGGATTGTCACAATCACATCTTTTATTTGTTATTGGAAAGGTGAAACACTTGAGCACCAGTATCCTTGGAATTGCTCAGGAGGCAAATTTGATTAGAAGTCAAGCAGACATTAATTCTCCGAATAAAAAAGAGGAAACAGATGCCACCCCTTTCCCTGACAATGTGTTCAGCATTTTATTGTTATTCGTCTGTGTTTTAAAGTGTTTTAATCCAGTGTTGACGATTATGTTACGATAAAACTGTAAAGAAGCAGGAGAGAGAGAGAAAGCAGAGCCATCCTGGATACTCGGTTACATGGGGTATAATGGCCGCTTTATCGCCAAACAATGGATGTTAATTGCGAAGAGTAATTGAGTGAAAGCTGGCTGGCGCTTAGATATCAGATTCTACATAAATAAAGCTAAATGATAAAATGTTAACGTTTAAAAGACAAGAATAATAATGTTCTGCATCAATCGAGGTCGTCGGTAGCAATAATTAAAAAAGACCAGAAGTGCATACCTACCAATTAACATGTCGCCAGTTGTCAATCATTTATCCATTTTAACCAATCAAACCAATGCTATACCTCCGACAAACAATAGCACATGCAACAGTATAATAAAGCATGTGCAACTGTATTATAATATAACCTATTGTCAATATACTCCACATCAACAATAGATCGGAGATATCTAAGTACTGGGGACATTTTAATTCTCCTGCAGGTATAACAATCTACTGATTTTTGTGGGTGATCAAATTTCATTTGGAAGAAGATGCCTTTATATCTGGTTTAAATATGAGTGCCATTATAAAATCATATGTTTTCATGTTTGCATGTCCAAAATACATGTTAAAAAAATCTACACGTAAAATTTGCTTAGATATTATTATTTTTAATAGGATTTTCCAATGGAAAAGTCTGGTTATTCGATTATTGAGTGTGCGCTGGTCGGGCAGCACCATCAACTTTTTTGATTTAGAAGTTTGTTCGAGTTTCTCCCCTTTTTTTTAAAATTTTTCTTTTAAAACTTACCAAAAGATGCAAGTTAATCTGTTTCATTCACAATGGAACACACAAAATCACTAGAAAACTTAAAATTAATTAATTGATTGATTGACATTCGCACTTTGTTTTTTTTTGATAAAGAAAATATTTAAGTAATGTCTGATTTAAAAGTTAAATTATGTATTATGGTCTCAAATAAATTCCCCGCTTTCCAAAAATGTTATGCCCCGGGGCGTTTATTAGGGATTATACGGTAATATATACTATCCAATGGATTAATTTCATATTTTTACATCTATATATATATATTTGTTAGTTATCCAACAATACCAGTGTTCCATGACACACTTGATTGAAAAGGTCACTTTAGAAGTTCGTCTGAGTTTATGCAACACAATCATAATGACGAATACTATCCAAAGTTAGCAACAGTTGTTACATATGATCATAAACTATCCAACAATACCAATGTTTTCATGACCTTGACCTTCTGTTGAAGGTGTACCTTTGACCTTCAGTTGAAGGTCTAACTTGTTATTTCATAGCTCATGATTATCGTTGTCCCAATATTATGAGCAGCAATCATTTTCATGTCAAAACAACTGAATCAAACACAGAAAATCTGCTCGTGGAATTTTCACGTTTTTTGTTTCAAAGATAATCTCCCTGCTCGCCCTGTGAGACGTTGGCAGGTAAGGATGTATCGTACAAACATGCGACAGATGCCATCTGTGTATTGGCTATTGTCATCATTATACTATTGAATAACAAAGAACATGTACAAAGATAATTTTAAAAAAAAAAATGCACCAGACCTGACATGGGAGCTGCCATGTTTTCTCAATAGAGCATGCACCGGAATAGGTCACTGGTTGCATGATGTCGGTACAAACAATTTGTACTGCTACAATGTTCAGCACGCAACTTGCACATTGAAAATTAGTGTCAGTCCGCAACATTTGGCTTGAATAAGAAAAGTTGGCCTACCATGTTTGTACCTACCGGTACATGGAAACCCATTCAGTCCAATTCTGGATAAGGACTGTTGTGCGAATGGAACTATCAAAGTTATCCCCCTAAAAATAACTTCCCGTATTAAGGCATAGTTATATTTTAAACTGTCCATTTATTATTTTCATATATAATTTTGGATCCATTTTTTTTTTAAATAAAAACTGGGTATGGGCTATATATTAGTAAGATGTGGTAAAATATTTTTTTTTATGAATTTATAATATATGTGCAGTAAATCCAGGATTAACAATGGTCCCTTGCTGATATAGAATTGTAGATATGTTTTTATTGATGATGTCAATCTAACAGATAAGTATGTTCTAAAGATAATTATGTTCTAAAGATAATGATGTTCTAAAGATATGTTCTGAACTTCATGACAGTCTTGGCATATTTACATTTAGTTAGCTCCCCTGTTTTGTCATATACATCATTCAAATTGCCTCCCTTTTGTATTTTCAGTTATGGCCCAAGATACTCAAAATCCTTTGAACGTTGGCGCGAACAGCGGGCAGTCGCAGTACGATTACTCGTACGGTAATTCTTACGGTGCCTCGTACGGAGAGGATGACATCAAGGACAGCGAATGGGCAGACAGGCAGCAGAGAAAGTAAGCATTTGCGTGTTAAATTGTTTTGTACTTGGGTGGAACTACTAACGGCAAAATAAGTGTATGTTAATCATTATTGCATTTCAAGATAATGTTATGGAGCATTAGCTAATTGATATAAAGCAATGCTAACACTAAATGTCAATCTGTCCTAACACAATGCCATAAAATGCACATTATGCAAATGAGAGGAAATGAAAGATGAAATGTTTCATTGCATGCATTTGATTATTATCAGGGGCGTCCGTGGCCGAGTGGTTAGAGTCTCTGACTTGCAATCATTTGCCCCTCACCGCTGTAGGTTCGATCCCTCGGGGGCCTAGGAATCTTTATGTGAGGAAGCTATCCAGCTGGCTTGCGGAACGTCGGTGGTTCTACCCAGGTGCCCGTCCGTGCACGAAAATTGTCCGGAGGGGCACCTGGGGTCTTCCTCCACCAGTGGAAGCTGGAAAGTCGCCATATGACCTTAGCTGTTGGTGCGACTATAAAATCCAATTCAATTCAATTCAATTGATTATTATCAGATAATAGAATGTTGAATTTCATTTCCACACCAAGTTCATATGTGATAAAGCCTGAATATAATGTTTCTCTAAGGACCTTTGTTTTTAGTAGTTCCAGGACTGCATGATTTACTACTGCTATAATCCCACCAAGATGTCATCTTGCACATTAACTAACAGTAAGGACATAGTAAAGAAGAAGGATGAAAGGGGGTTAAAAGTAAAAGCCTCGGAGAAAGATTTGCGAGAAGATGATTAAACAGTCTACTTTTTAGCTTTTATTCCAGTGTAGGTCAGAATCTTATCCAGTCAGTGTCTTCCAAGGTGAAGTTTCAGATCGACTCTGAACTGCCCTGGCAAAATCATACATCTGCATATTTGGGCATGACTTCAAAAAGCATGAAATGATGTCAGTTGTCAAAACTTCTAGGAGTATTAGGGGTTTAGCATTTCACTCCTTCTGGGGTTCTGACACAATAGAACAATAATTGAGAAATTAAAATGGAGCAGAATTTTTTAATCTAATATCAAAAACATGCATAAACATGCATAATTTTGCATAATTCTCAAAAAACATGCATAATTAAAAAAAATACATTACCGGTATTAAATTCTCAAAAACAGGAATAATTCTCACAAACTTGCGTAATTAATCTCACAAACATGCGTAACTCTTGCAGTATTTTTCACTATAAGATTAAGGCCTCTGGCCCATGAAATATTTATAATGGTTAACATACTAAAAATGATGAAGTAATTAATGATACTGTCAATTTGTGTAACATGCGTTAGGTATGAGTGGGTGTTTCAGGTTCTAGCTGAATGAAGACAGATATTTTCTGTCATTTGTCTTGTAGTTTATACCTCTGAAGATATAGCTCCTGGACTGTTTACAAAATAATTACCCAACTATGCATACGCATTACAGTTTCATTAATTGTGTGTTTGTCATTATATCATGCAACACCTGTAGTGTTACATACTTGTGGTTATCACTCACAAAGATAAATAACCCTAGAAAGTGGCGCATTATTAGTTTTTGCTAGTTTCTTTAAATACTTTTTATACGCCTCCCTTTAGACAGGACGTATCATGTTGTCATGGCAATGGCTATCCATCCGTCTTCTATCTGTCCGTCCGTCCGTCCGTCCGTCTGTCTACCAAATAATGTCTGATACAAACCAGGTATGTCATATGACAAGTGTACACTAGACACTGATTTGTACCCCAGTTTTAAATGCTAATAAAACATTTATATCTCATTATAACTTGCTCAAGTTTGCAACAAGTTCTTTAAAGCAGTGACTGATGTAATCCGATTATCAAATTGATTATTTATTTCCAATTTAATTTGATGAAGGCAGTTAAAAATATATTGATGAGTTTTCGTGCGATTTCTTGTCAAAATTGTACATTCAATTTAAAAGATATGAAATAAAGATATGAAATAAAGATATGAAATATAAAGATATGAAATAAAGATATGAAATTAAAGATATGAAATTAAAGATATAAAATAAAGATAAATGAAATAAAGATATAAAATAAAGATATATGAAATAAAGATATAAAATAGAGATATGAAATAAAGATATGAAATAAAATGTAACTGGGCTACTGTAAAGTGTCATTGAGTGAATATGCACCCGCTAGGCAGTGCTCTTGTTTTATTTTGAAATGACCGTGCAGGGCTCAAATTTAGCGACAATTTGGACTGGCAACATTTCGCCAGTAGCGTTTTTTGTAACTGGCAAAATGAAAAAGTTACTTGCAATTTCTACGGTTGTGTGAGTAAGTACAAATATGTAACATAAGTAAAAAGCACAAGATGATTCATCATTAGCAAACATTCTAGATTCCATATGTGTCATACAAATACAAAGACATATCAGGAAAACTTAAAAACATTTAAAACAACATTAATATAAAAGCACATTTTTCAAAAAAAAAAGCACACATGGTATTCTAAATTAAACACATAAGGTACTTTGATGCACTTGCAAATTTTTGCCAGTACTTGAAAAGTTTACTGGCATTCTGAAAACGTCACTTGCATTTTGCCAGTATGCCAGCTTAAATTTGATCCCTGAATGACGTGAAATTTTAAATACAGTTATAGGAGACTGAATAATAGCAAAAAATGCTAATCTTTACAAAATGTTGACCATAGTTTGAATCTTTTGATTATTCCAGTTAATCCATAACTTAAAAGGACACCTGGTAATGTTGTAGTAAGATATCGACATAAAGGTCATGTTCAAATGAAATTTTTTTTAAAAAAAAATATCGACATTCTCGTTGTATTTACCGTGCGATAAAATTTAGTACCTTGATTTATTTATTCAAAGACAATATCACTTTAACTGACATGTAAACATTTAAATATTTTCAAAATAAAAATTGTAATTTTTCAGTATTGGTTCTTTATTTTGTCCTAGGTTTTACAAAATTATTGATTTGTTATATTTAACAATAAGAAATACGAGTATGTCAAAATAATTTGTTTTCCTCTATTTTAGATAGTATTTAATATGAAGTTATCAAATATGATATGCAATTTTTCAGTGTTTAGAAAATAACTAGGTCAGTATTAAGGTCGCAATTTTTTTTATATATATATATAAAAATGTAGATTTTCAATAAAACTTTGATTAATGATATTTTGGCTGCTTTGATGATGATTTGGCTATGAAGTATATAATTAACTTTTATTTGTAATAATAATTAACATTATTTCTAATGTTCATTAACGTTATATGTAATGATAAGTTTCTATAATTTATGTCATGCTCGTTAATCGCTTTCAAAGGACTATTTTTACGTCTGCTGTTTGAAGATCAGCAAAGCTATTATCAATGGTGTCTGTTTGTCTTTCTGTAGTTGTTGTGTGTGCAGTTGCTACTCCATCTGAATAATTAGGTGGAATTCACATGAAACTTTGCAGAAACATTGCCGGTATATGTATTGTTGCTAACTGAAGTTAAACTTTCTTCAAAATCCAAGATGGCCACCAGATAGACTCTGATTGATCTTCAGAACTGTGAGAGATCTTTACCATAATCTAACTTAGGCATAACTTCACATGCCCATTTAACATACGGCATAACTTCACATGGAAGGGTTAGCATGTTTTGCGTGTGCAGGAGAATTGAAAAAAAAGAAAAAGGAAGTTATAATGCTGTAAGAAGAAGAGTTTACTGCATTCTGTGGGAGTGTCACTCTTATAGTCTGGCAGACAATATAAGAAAAGATTATAGTTTGCTGTAACCAAAATACCTGATAACAAAGATGACATTCTATTTATGATGAAGATTATCCACATTTTCTATATATAGTTGACTAGATTTTTCTTTAAAAATGTTAGGCTAGAAGTGGATGCCACCATGTTGTTATTTCTTAGGAAGTGTGATAACGTTACATACAATAAACTCGGAGGATTTATTAGATCGCCCCTTTATTTGGTTGAAAAGTGCATTTCTGCAAAAATAACTGATTGGTTGGTTGATTGGTTGGTTAAATGGTGTTTTACGTCATTTTCAGCACATATTTTGACTATACATGACGGTCGACTTTTTCGTGGTGGTGGCAGACCGCCCACTTTATCCTGGGTAAAACCAGTACGTCATACCTCCAACCACACTGTCTGTAAGAAACATAAATGACTTTCTAGATTTAGTTTAGCCTCCCTATATTCTCCTTAAATGGTCGACCCAAGCAGTCTGGATGTTATAGTGTTGGAATTGTGATCAGCATTAATGTGTTACGTGGGAGGATGCCAAGTCATTCTTCAAGCAACGCGGAGACTATTGTTGGGTGAGTGAAGTGATGTCGCCCACAGATAGAGACTATTGTTGGGAGGGTGAAGTGATGTAGCCCACGCTCGGCTTTGTTGTTATCTTGGATGGCAACTGTATCATTAATCTTCGAGAGACACCAATGACCCCTATATATATATAATGGACTGTCCTTTCTTTGAATTCAGACCATTCTATTTATGTGACAAAGGGGTGTTTTGGGGAAATGACTGATCAGCAGCTGGACATTGTAAACCCTGATCAGCCTGTGAGTTACTAGCAGGCTGATCTGGGTTTACAATGGACGCAAAGGCTAATATAGTCGTGCTTAGCGGGTTAAGGGTTAAAGGGACATCTTGATATTATAAAAACTGGCTTCTCGTTAGTTTTCCTACATAACCTGCATTTGTTCAATCATTTATATTAAATATTAAGAATAGTCCAAAGCAAATTGTTTTTACGTATTACTAAATATTTTGCACCACTAATATATTAGAATAAAATGGTAGAATAACTGAGACAACTGAAATCTTAAATTTGCATTTAAATATATGCATGCAATTTTAAAGTCAAAATGATACAGTATTTTAATGCTTGATATAAAACTCAATATTGCCGTGTGTCCCTTTAAACTCTCCTAAATAAATGTTCACAGACCTTAATTGTCTGAGTCTTGCTCTTTTTCACATTTCAGCAATTCGTTGGTCATTTGTAATCATCAATCAGCAAAAAAGCCACATTCTCTTTGATAAAAACCTATCAAACATGAAATTGGTATATTTTTCATCTTGAATTTCTGCAAAAATGTGGCCATTTCATCTCTATCTTCATTTTCTGATGCAAATCATTGTGATCAGCTGGTTGTTTGTTGTACATTCCATTCTCGAAAATGTTCTTTCCACATGTAAAAAGTAAATCCATCATCATTACGAGGTCCGAGTAGTAACTTTCAAACCCCGACATCCAACCCCATCTCCAAGAAGCAAAAACGCAGTTAGCTGGGGTATGAAATAAAATCTTAATTTCGGCTTAAAAAGTTTGCGTAATTGTAAAATTAAAACATTTAAGAGGCATTTTTAAACAGGTTATCACATTTTTTCAGTAAAAACAACTTTTTAAATGTGTTTTATTGTCGAAATATCCTAATAAAATCCTGCTAATATAAGCTTTCTCATCGCTTAATGGAATTAAGGCGGAACCACGTAATGTTTCACGGAAAATTAGTGTTTTTCAGTTGATTGATTCGAAAGTTTCATTATTTCCATGTCTATAATTTTTTCAGTGAATTATATATTGACTTCACAAATCAAGGATCCAAAGAGAAACTAATAATATCGTATCGTGTTCTTTATTTATATATAGCTAAAACACTGGTGCATTGACCCTTTGATTAATGTTAGCACCAGGTGAGTAAGCCTTGCGGTTCCTTAGAGATCAAAAGGACAAATCAATGGCATCTGAAAATAACATTTTCAAAGACATAAATGAAGATGGAGACATTTAGCCTTGTTGGTTGGTTTTGTTTGTTTGAAAGATGTTTTACGTCACTTTTAGCACATTTCAGCCCATATATATTCTGCTGGATTTCTCGTGTAATCATGAACATGCGTAATTTTCCATGGCATATATGTCCATGGCATAGACAACTTTTTAAATATTAAGTGCTTTCAGTGTATTGTTTGTTTGTTTGTTTGTGTTTTACTCATTTTAGCACATGTAGACCATACATAACAGTCGACTTTGTCTGGTAGAGGCAGACCACCCTGTTTTCCTGGGTAGAACCAGTACTGTATTCCTCCCGCCATTTGTAAGAATCAACACTTCCTCACTTACAAGTTGAGCTTCCAGTGGGATACGAACCCGCAGCGGTGAGAGGCGAGAAGGTTTACAATGCAACGTCGTTAACCCCTCGGCCACGGATGCATTGGTTGTAAGCATGGGAATCTATTTTGATAGTAAGAGTAGGGAAGTGTTTGCAGATTCCTATGTATCCTTACCCTCACTCTGGGGTCCTGGCAAAAAATAACCTATAAGATACTGTGTTAATGGGACTTTAACCAGCAATTTGTTACATCAGCTCTCTCGCTCATTATAAGCCAACATTCCCTTTACCGGAAAGAGAGTTACCCTTTATAACCCAGATAAAGATCAGGCTGATTTTTCGGAGATCTGTATTCTTTATAACAAATCAAGGACTTTTTCAAGACCTTATGACTATACAACATTAGGTAATTAATTTTAAATTGAACCTGTAGCATTGAACATCTTAAATCTACTAGTAATTAATCAATATTTATAAAGTGAAACGCTATCGTGATTTGGCATATTTTTATGTAGACCAACCGTGGCTTCTCTTACGAAGGTCACAACATCAAAGGTGGTAAGTGGCTTCGTGAAATACCTGACGACATTGTTGTACGACAGCGATAAGTCACCCTGACAGTCATTCCTCTTGGACGAAAAAGGGACAAGTTTCAGCAGGATTTGGAAAGGCTTTCGAGATTAAGGGTTAAACAATTTACAAAATGGATTAAAGATAAAATATGCACATTTGTATTAAGAATATAATTATTATGGTTTGAGAAGATGAAATGTTTTATTTTAAAATAAAAACAATATTAATGAAATGCTATTGTGAATCTTCCAAATTCTCATTTTCAAAATGTTTACTTGCATATGTCCAAATTGACAAACTCATGCTTGTCAAAAATTCAGATTTGTTGGCATAATTATTAGCTTATGTCAATCTAAAGTTGAATGTAAAAGTATTATAATTAAATTGGATTGGATTTTGTAGTCATATAAGGCCATTATAATAATGGCGACTTTCCAGTTTCCATTGGTGGAGGAATCCCCAGGTGCCCCTCCAGGTAATTCATATTTAAAAAAATACCAATATGGTAAAGGACGTGGTTAAACATCACTAAATAACAGTTCTGGGATTCAAATTAAGTTATAAAAAACGCAAAATCAATGGATACTAACCTTGTCATTATTATGTAATAACGAACCAAAGTTTTTTAAAAAACTGAAATTACCTCCCTTTACATTGAAGTCAGAACGAAATTATAAATATCTGTAAAGCAGGTAGATTGAAACATTTTGTTCTTTTTTCGCAGATATCGTTTCAAACACAATGCCCTGCATATATCCGCTAATTATGTTAATTATATTGTTAATGACCTCTGCCACGCATAGCCTAGCATCTGCGCAAATGAATTTGCCATGCAATTTACTTGCTAAACTTATTTTTATCAATATACAATAGTCTTGCAGTCACTCAGAGGGAAGTTCCAGATTTTAGTTATTTTTTAAAATATTCCAAATCAAAGGCATTATCAAAGGGACACACTGCAATCTTGAAGTATTTATCAAGCATTAAAAATAAGCGTCTCAATTTATTATATAATATAATTAAGTAAACAGGACGCCCCGAGTTTTTAAAAAAAATCATGATTGCTGTGTGTCCCTTTAAAAATTATTAACATTCGTTTTAACCAGATTTTAGAAAACAAGTTATTATTGAAGCGAGCCCAGTGACTAAGTTATGTAATCTCATTGTTTATTGATGTTTTAAGAAAAGGCCATAAAAAATTAATAGCTAGTTTATCATCCATATTTATTTCAAAATAGGGGCGGGGTTGAAATTTATTTTTTATTTTATACGGCAAATGGGATATCGCCTCGGCAGAAAGCACAAATAGTAACACATACTGCTGAAAACTTCCGCGATTGAAATCACATTTTTAATAGTGTTTCATACTCTCAGGCACATGTTTATTTAAGAATTTAAACATTTTCAGATGTTAAACAAATATTTCTTGTATAAATAATAAAAAATAGTTCAACTGCAACAGAGGACAGTATATACCAGGGTCCTTATATAAGGACCTTGTTTAGACAGAGACGTATTCTAATTCTTAGATCTCTGGGTCATACTATAGGCAACTAGCTTTTTTAAATCACAGAACATTTAACTGTTTGTGACAAGAGCTGTCTTTGGTAAAAACAGTTTTTACAAGATAAACACAAATTGCAAACAGGGTAGATGTATTAAGTTTCAACACGGTCTTAATCGCTGAAGACGTGCTGTGTGGTGACATCATCAAACGGGAGATTGTTTATCTAATTTTCCACATAGATAATCGTTTTAACCATCTAGTAACAATGTAATATCGTCCGCAATATTACAACCAAACCAGTCTTTCATAATTGCAACACCCTTTAATGATAACATAACGTCGTCGTCCAAGTATTAAAGGGGTTGATGCACCATTTTCAAACAATGTTTATGTTAAAGGGTTCTGAACAACTTGAAAAAAGCTGAAAGAATTATCAAAATGTCATGAAAGATAAAGCAAATATGACCTATTGAAACTTTTCAAAGAAACATAAATGGAGGGGGCCATCTTTGAACAATGACATCATCGCGCCTTTCTACCATATATGGCATATTGGCAAAATGTCTTTTAAAGCAAAGAAAATCATTGCAAATGAAAAATAAGCATACCATTTATTCATTTTGCATCTGTATATTTATTTTTAATCAATGTGCAGTGATTTTCTTTGTTATAACATATGCCATATATGGTAAAGAGGCGCGATGATGTCATCGTTCAAAGATGGCCGCCTCCATTTATGTTCTTTGCAAATTTTCAATAGGTCATAAATTATCTCTTTTATTTGTCATGACATTTTGATAATTCTTTCAGCTTTTTTCAAGTTTTTCAGAACCCCTTTAAATAATTCGTGAAAAAAGTGCATCAACCCCTTTAACTTTCATACCCCATCCAACACCTACTCCAAGAAGCGAAAATGGGATTGTCTGGGGTATG
>JAWPHD010015439.1:0-55385 GCA_037043455.1 Cyrtodaria siliqua | reverse complement strand
TTCCAAATGATCCCCTTTTCAGTATTTATTGATGTTGAATATACCTGAGTTTTCAAATTGAAAATCTGTTCCATTCGTTCATTAAATTAAACGCACCAAGGTGTGACCTAGCAACAGTTATTAAACGTATGAATGCTATCGATCTTCACCTTCCTCATTATAATGCTTAACAGGTAAGAGAGTAAATCCAAATGACGTTTTAGTCAAATAATGTCTCGAAAAAGACGAATTCGCAAATCTTAAAGAAACTAACCTACCAAATAACGGCAAAGATTACAATACAAAATCAATCAAAACTTTATCCAGGTGTTCAGGTCAAATCATAATGTATATGTGCCTATTAAGAGTGTAGTTTTATTCAGGATTTCATAAAATACTCGTGACTGAATATGCGTAAAATTATATCTGAGCTTCTGTTCCATCGTTCATTAAAATTAAAGGCACCAAAGCGTGACCTAGCAACTGTAATTAAACGTATGAATGCTATCGATCTTCAGCTTCTTCATTATAATGCTTAACAGGTAAGAGAGTAAATCCAAATGACGTTTTAGTCAAATAATGTCTCGAAAAAGACGAATTCGCAAATCTTAAAGAAACTAACCTACCAAATAACGGCAAAGATTACAATACAAAATCAATCAAAACTTTATCCAGGTGTTCAGGTCAAATCATAATGTATATGTGCCTATTAAGAGTGTAGTTTTATTCAGGATTTCATAAAATACTCGTGACTGAATATGCGTAAAATGAATTATGAGTTGGTAATTTTTAATTCAGCGCTCCAGTCTTGGGGTTTGTTCTGTCCGGTTAAAGCCGTTCATACTGAGTTTATAGAGTTTGGATTATCAATACATGTAAGTTATGTATATACCTCGTCGTCAGCAAGTCTAGAAACGGTGTACATATGTTGTAAAATGTGGCTGCCATTCGTGGGATAGCTGCTTTAATTATGGTACGAAATTTACTCAATGCTAGCTGTTCGTGTCTTTAATTTTGTTAAAACAAACGTACACTGTAAGCATGCAACGCCAGTAATGACTTCCTTGTTCATATGCGATTACACCGCTCGAAAGATATCCACTCAACCTGCTTTGCTTATGTTGATACAAATATAAAAGCCAGGATCCCAGAACAGATTATAGAATATTCGTTTGCAAATCTTCTAGACAGCGCAGAGATCCCGAGTGCATAGTAACATTAATTAGATGTATCGATTACCGTATGTTTACGTTTATCGGTACGAGCAGAACACAAACATAAATAAGGTTTTTCATACAAGGAAGTACAACTGACCTGAAACTTTTTTTTTGAACAACGAAAACAGTAGAAGTTATTCGAGGCACCACAGCGATAGAAGAAAAAGAAACATAAAAACAGCTGAAAATGACGTCGTCTTACTAGACTCGGTAAAAAAAGTTTTGGACCAGGGTATATAAAGTCATATAAAAATAAAACTAGTGGACAGAATTTAAGGGTGCCCTCTGCTGAGGTTTTGGATTTTTGCACTTCCGGAAATTTACATTTGTTATATTTCAAAAATTATAATAAAACTGGAAAAAATAATTATACAGTAACAAACTGATGCCCAATAGGTATATTTTAGTGCAAAAAAAATAGAAAAAAAAATAGATTTTTTTTTTGACCTCACATGTTGTGCCCAAAATTGACAATTTTTAACATAAGCCACAATGGGGGTTAGGGGTACAAAAGATGGATTTTTCTCAAAAACCATTTAAGATATTCACTTAATTTAAACTTTATTACAAAGACATGTGTTAGCATATACATAGACAGGAATAAAAAGTATTTTCCTATTATTTGTTACAGACCTATGCCGTTATATGTCAGAGCTCGTCGAAATCTAAAAAAGCACATTTTTTTCTCAGTTTTTATTGAATATTTTTCTTATATGCACACCGACCCCCAATTTTTATTTTTTCATTCTGATACTCAGGTCTTGTATATATTGTAGACAAAATATCTCAAAAAGTTATCTGTTCCTTTATCATGAAAAATTTATGGATCACAAATTTAAAAATGCAATTTATAGTAAACTGGGTGGGGTAATGACAAGGGATGTACTAATTTTTCAGATGGTGATAAAAATACCCCAACCCTTAATTTTTCGTCCTAAAGTATGATATATTACATTAAAAAAGACGGAAAATCGATACCTGTTCTGCAAACCACACTACACACATGTAAGTTGCCATACACAATTTGCAGCTGATTCAGAATTTAAAACCGCACTGTGAGAGTGTATTACTAAAGATTAATTTTGCGAAAAAATTAAATCACCGACCCATCATTATTTTTTTAGAAACTAACTAGTAATATGTTAGTCTTCATAAAAAACAGGGAAATAAAAAATTCTATCTGTTCTGATATTCACCAGAGGGCACCCTTAAGTATCTTTTTTAGTAACCAAGGTCTACCCTACCCGGCCGGTTAATTTGGTACCAGAAACGTTAAATTCCAAACAAGATTTGATTTTAAAAAAATATCGCGAACACACAAAGGGTCTGTAAAAAATGTAGCAAATCCATAAAAGGTAACAGTTACAGACATTCGAGTAACCAATAAAAAGATTATTATTTTTTTGCAAACTTTCATTGTAAACGATAAGTATTGTTGATTGTTGATCTATTGTCAATTATAAACTGAGATAATAAGGGATAATAATAAAATCCGCCAGCTGGTTTTCTTTTTATGCGCCATTATATGCCCTGGTCCAAAACTTTTTTTACCGAGTATATATAAAAAAACAAAAACAAGTCAGCGGTTCTTTAAAACACCAGTTTTAAGGTTTAATGTGTTGTTTTCAAAATGCTAAAGTAGGTTAATATAAAAGTAGGTCACAAGGATAACTTCAATCAAATCTCCATAACTGAAAGGGATAGTAGCCAAAAACGAGTTGCTGTTCTAGCAGTCAAATTGTCCAGGTCAGAATCCAAAGACCAGTAAAATTGACACCACTGATTCATAGCTTGGGGTGACTTTTTACAGCCGCCACAATATAGGTTATTGAATTTGTACGGCTAAATATTACTTGGAACGAGTTGTTTTGGCAAAGAACGACGAGCTTGCGCCAAAACAACGAGTAATCCAAGTAATATTTAGCCATACAAATTCAATAACCTTTTTATTGTATACTTTCATATTGTTTTCGATCAATGTTAATTGTATGACTATTACTTTTCATTGTATTTGTGTTAATTTTATAGCTTTTGATGGAATTCCTATCTTGTCATTCAGTTTCATTTTGTGTGGATGATTATTTTGCGCGAAAACGACGTCGACGTCGGATGACGTCATTGAAAATATCAAGCGATTTTCTAAAGTTTGTTTACCATTCGATAACGTTAAAAACAGTGGGTGAGTGACCATTTCAATTATTTCATCAATTTTTGCCATAAAAGGTTGAAAAAAAAACCACGTATTTTTTTGTTGACACTATAGGAAGGATTACGTTATTTTTATTTGAAAGTAGTTCCTTATTTCTATTTTGCGGCTCTTAGCAAGCACGAGCAAAAGTTCCCGTGCAATATCAATATGTGCAATATCGTAGAATATTGCACACTTAACTCAATGCAAACTAAACGGGACAATATGAAAGTATACAATAATGTACTAAACAAAGCTAGCGTGAATGTTAATAAATACTGATAAAGGTGGATCCTTTGGAAGCATCAAGCACAACCAAGAGAATAAAGTAGAGACTCGGTTTTAATTTGTCTGTTCGTGTTCATGGGAGATAATGTTATCTAAGTAACACCTCTCACGCCTTAAACTCGCGGCGACCAGTTAGTTTTTTACACAGATTATATATTGCAAATCAGTGTTCAACATTTGTTCGTCATGGATTCTTACACTGAGACTTATCCTAAACCAAACCAATGCCGAACGCCGAATTAATAACTTAACTTCCCACATGTTTTTTCTTGACATACATGAATTCATTTCGATTACGGATAGGCGTTCGTATTACAACCACCACACTGTAGACAGCAGCACATCATATGTTACACACGGTACATTATGTTGCGTGACTATGTCATTATGACAGACGGTTATGATATTCCAGACACATTTTTATTAATAAAACGCCCCTATTAGTCTAAATATATATTTTATATAAAAATCAAATGTCTCTGAGTGTGATACAATAAAACACAATAATGGAGATGTATTAGAAGGGCGCTATATATATAGGATCTTAAACGAGTTCCCATTTCATATAAGATTTATGAAACGAGTTATGAATTATTTTAATTTTAACGAGCCTTTTGGCGAGTTAAAATTAAAAATAATTCATAACGAGTTTCATAAATCTTATATGGAATGGGAACGAATTTAAGATCATTTTTATCATATAACATTGCAATCAAATAAGTAAAACATAATTCAGATGGACATAAAACCGCCACGACGTGAGACACACTTTAGCTCCAAAACGTCATAAAATCAGGCAGATCGCAACGTCACGTCACACACAACGTTGAGTATCAAAGAGTTCGTTTTTTATCTCTTTACAAAAGGCGTTTTACGACAACTTTAACAAAATTGCACACTGATTTGTATAACTTTCCTTAGTTAGTGTATTAAGCTGTGGTAAATACTAAGTTTATGACCTAGATCTAGATGACTTTATAATAAATGACATAGTTTCAGTCAATAAAACCTGCGTAGTGTTACAGATTCAACTCAACCAATCAAAATCGTTCCAGGTTGTATAACACGTGTGTCATACAACAGAATATTATATGGGTGTTCGACACTGCTAACAAGGGACGTTATGTGATAAAATGATATAATAATTTCCTGTACAGAATAAGGACAGGCTCTCAGTTTTATTGAAAACATCACAGCCAATACGGATAGTCTTTATCTGAATGGAAAACTTCACAACCAGTACGGATATTTACGGACATAATCTCCATGTGTATATGTATTTAAAGCTGCACAATCAGTACGAACAGTATCTCCGTTTTAGTGTAAACAACTTTTAACTGTACCAGTTGTACGCGGATTTCACTGAAACTGTAGATGTTGATAAGTGCCTTTAGCGTAGACAGTTGTTACCTATAATGTAACAATACAAAGTTGTGGCTTTAATGATAGGGTTGTTACTTTTAATGGAGGATGTGATTGTAACCTTTACCGGAGGTGTTTACCTTTAACGTTGAAATTAGTACCTGCTGCGGAGGTTGTTACCTTTAGCGAAATGGTCTGTTTAACATACACTCGCTTGTTTTCGAGAATCGAAAATGATCATATATACTTGATTTTGTAGGACTATAATAATAATAATAATATAATAATAAATTCTTTATTTCATGAAGGTACAACTCATTAAGATTATACAAACAATTGCACAACACTTATCTTCCATGAGGCCTTCTGATAACAACAGCAACTTATAAACAATAGCAAGTGAATACATGCACGTAACATTAATAATATGTTTCAAGCTGGCATTCAAAACAAGTATTCACTATTAACACAACTTAATTTGAGCAGAACACCTGTTATCTTGAAATAGAAATAATTTATAATTGTGTTTGAAAGCATAAATAGAAACAGAAGTCCGGATATTTTCTGGGATTGAATTCCAAGTCCGCATGGCAACATAGGTAAAAGATTGTTTTAAATATTCGGATTTAGGTCTAGGATGCTTAATGTCATGTTTAAACTATTTTAAGCTCTGTAAAACATCCCAGTAAACCACGTATAACCAACCTGTTCTGGATGTTTGTGGAGGGATTCTTCTTTCATCATAGCCTCGTGCTGGGCGTCTTTGCCGCGGAACCTCCACTTAAACTATTTTCTTTCATCGGCTGGGTTAAGTAAACCTGATAAAGGAAGACTCCTTATTAAAACGTAAAATGAAAAATGTTTTGGAAGCCTTATAACTGATGGATTATAAGAAACTTCCATGGGTATCCGGTGAAGATATGGAATTCCAACCCTCGGTATAAGTGTTTTAATCGGAACCGAGGCTAAGATAGGGAATTCCAACCCTCGGTATAAGTGGTTTTATCGGAACCGAGGCTCTGCCGAGGTTCCGATTAAAACACTTATACCGAGTGTTGGAATTCCCTATCTGAACCGAATACCCATATATTCTTTTTCTTGCATATGAGAGACATGTTTTACGTTGACGCCACCAGCTACTAAAGTTTTGCATGTTTTCCTGCATACCGGATGTTGGTGCGCGTGAATTTTATCTCGACCCTAGGGTGAGATGGAAATATCTAGACCCGGTAAAATGACGGATATCCTTGTCCGGTATGCAATAATATGCAATCCATTCAACAGAATATAATCATTATATGTATAATAATCATGTAAATACCTTATATGTAGTGCTAGTACGTTCTTCCAATAAACGCTGCGCTTAGCATGCAACAGGTAGCGTTGAGTGCCAAATTATTCCAGATCTAGATTCATATTGTCCACTATTTCAAGGGGCGTCAGTGGCCAAATGGTTAGAGTCTCTGACTTAAAATTGCTTGCCCCTCATCACTGTGGGTTGGAATATCTATGAGAGAAAGATATTCAGCTGGCTTGAGGAACGTCGGTGGTTCTACCCAGGTGCCCGTACATGCACGAATATTGCCCGGAGTGAACATGGGTTCTTCCTCAACCAACGGGAGCTGGAAAGTCGCCATGCTTTCCTACTATAATTCTGTTTTTGTTACAGGACTACCGGCTGTGTTTGTAATATCGTGGTCACTAACGTTACATTGCATGCACGAGTGCCCGTGAGGCGGGACTACTCTCAGCTACATAATTACCATCCCTTTCATTGTCGCCCTTGCTGTACGTATATATTTATAATGGTTTCCCCTGAAATAAAACATACCCGTCTAATGAGTCTGTAATAAGTGGCTATAGTAATCATATATGGTGTGTAAAATAAAAATAAAACATAATTATCATTCCTCACGTGAACATAATTGTATTAAACGCCTATACTCTGGCGTAAAACATTGTATATTGGCAAACTTCGGGGGGTGGGGGAGGGTGGGGGGTTTTGGGGCTTCGCCTCGGTAGACATTATTTCCCTCTGATTGACAATATCCATTGTCACCCTCGCAGGAATGCAATATGTGTATGATGTTAAAACTTTAGATTTGGGCTAGAGTATTTCCCTTTCACTGAAATGCGTTATTTTAAAATTAAATAAAGGGTTAAGCCTTATAAAACCTCTATTGGATTTAACTGTCTCTATGACAACATGGAACGATTCTTATTTCCAATGTTGTTTTGGGTGACATTAAAGAAACTTGCCTTTCAATATTGTTTTGGTAGAAAATAAAGCAAGATTGCTATGTATCCCTTTAAATTACAGTAATTGGAAGAGATGTTTTAACATTCAAATGTACGTATGTCGTTTCAGTAGAATGTTGCTAACGATGTTCTTGTATTATAATATATTGCAATGTTAAAACTAACGATGTTCTTGTTATATAATATATGGCAAAGTTAAAACTAACGATGGTTTTGTCATATGATCTATTACCTGATTTTTTTCCCAGATAAACCTTGTCTTTCTCGTAATTATTATTTGAGTGTTAGTTTCCAAACTGCGGGCAAATAATCGAGTTGAATCCGCGAATATCAAGTACATATTAGCAATATGCTCTGAATCACTTTCTGTGTTTGACTTTTGCATATAATAAAAAATAAACAAACCTTTATTAAAATGTATGCAACTATATAGAATTGTGTCAATATTACAATATATACAGGTAGAACATTACTGTGGAAAAGTGGCCGAATAAATTGCCGACCCAAAAAAATGAACAAAAACGTTCGATTAAGTTTTATGATTAAAATAATCTATTTCTTGTAAACGGATTTAAATATTATTCAAATATAATATATTCAATATGTTTCAGCAGATGCTAGTTTCAGACAAAGACTTTTCAGCATTGAAAATGCCCTATTAAGACATACATTATTCAGCCAGTGAACCTTTTATTTCTTAATCAATTTCAAGTTATTTAGATACTATCTAAAATGTGTCAGAAACTTCAGCGAAAAGGCGTCCAAACGTTTTATTCTATAAAGTGATTGCACGCATTGTTTTATTTTGAAACAACATAACTTTTATAAGAGATTTGATATGCTTAACTTAAAACAGAGGAAGGTTTTTGGCTATATTTTATATGAAATAAAATCATGTGTAAACGCTTGCTTTTTTCGTTGTTGTTTTTTAAAATTTGAATTTATGAAATGTTGATATTTTTACAGCAGTGTTAACAAATTTAATTTCCTCCGGAATCATACGTGTATCTTTATGTTGCGTTGCCATGGTGATAATAGAATGAAATCCGGATAATAATTATCCATATTGTTCGGTAGATGTGACATTTACACTTGTGCAATCTACTTGCATGATTAATTTGTCAATGAACGTTTTCACTGCATCTTGTAAATAATCAAAATGTTTATCAACAGTGCCTGCATGTCGTGGTTCCCCATTGCTGACTGTATTTATAAACACATTTCAATAATTTGGTTGTCTAGAAGAAAGAAAGGGACGAAACTAGTTTCAACACTCTTAGTTTGATATTAGACGTTTTTTTAAGTGATTTTCCAGTTATTTGTTCAAGTAGTGAACAAAATACTGTTTTAAGTAAGGTGACTAATCAAACCGTGGTTATTTAATTTAAGTGGATACTTTCAGAAACTAACAAAAAAAACTACGTTTATTAAATATGTTGAGTCCTTTTCCTTTAACAAACAAAGGCAGAAAATAAGTAAATTTCTGTATAAAATGCAGTGTTGCAATACAACGATTAACATACTTTAAAACACTAATTGACGCCACTGTTACTATAGATTTTACATTTACTTGAACTATTGCAGATTGTTACTGTTTCTTGTCCGTTTCAGAAAAGCAATAAAGGCGACCGGTGTGTTGATGCCATTGGTCGGACTGACAAACCTGTTTTCTTTATGAACCCCGGAGAAAGCACCGCTATGCAGATCGCTTATCACGTGACTAACGCAGTACTTCATTCGTCACAAGCAAGCTTTAGAACATGTTACATGTTTTAGAACAGTATACATATGTTTTAGAACATTCTACATGTTTATTAAATAATATTTTCGTCAGGTATGGAACTAAGTTTTTAGACAAATTGTTGGTAAGGCGTGACCAGTTTTAAGTTGTAAAGTAGCATAACGTTTAACATGCATAACATAATTCCTCACGTATGAGTTGCACCTACATAATTAGTATGTGTCAGTAAAATCGTTATTTTCTCTCTAAAATACAAAACAATGGGTTGAAACAGGATCATAGTTTCTAATGCACAACGTACACCATAGAATACATTAAACATGTACCCTCTCCCACAACCCAAACAAACACCAAAGTATTTGCATAAACATTACAAACAATGAAGGCCTCGTGTTTGGTATATTGAGTTCGACCCACTATTTAGATGGTATTGTTTGTGATTTGTATAATGGGCGTTTTACCACAGCAGTCTTGACGTGTATTTTGACATTATTCGATGAAAACGTTATTGTATTTTATGACAATTCTGTTTATGCCAACTACAAGCAATATGTAGATAAATATGTGTATACCTATATTAGGCCACTACTGTTGAATAATCTAGATTTGCATTTATCAGTTCAAGTTGACAGTCAAACTATGTTAAATGTACAATATATACACCCTACAGTGTCAATTTGCCTTTCACGTGAATTGACTCCAATAGTTGTATAATTAAGTTATTTCGTTCATACCATTACGTGAACACTAATCATGCTAATTAGAACAATTTTAAGTCATTAAAGTTTGTATGTATTGAATTAAACTACCCATGATATATTCATATATAGCCTAAAGTGCGCAATTCCTATTTGCTTGTGTTTTCAATTTTATCTTAATATTGATATCATCTGAAGTAATTAGCGCATTAGTTTTTAGTGTAAAAAAAGGAAGCTTGTAAAAGGAACATGCCTGTCTACTTCGGGTTCAAGGCTTGCCATATATTTAAGTGTCAACTCCAGCTTAGTTATTTAAACACACGCATCCTGACAACGTGACGGCGGCTAGTACAAGCTTGTAAGAGTGTTAAGTAGTAGTATAGATAATATAAATGCCGGGATAATATAAAAACTGTTGAGTTATAACGTATTAATCAAAATAAATATCTTTGAATACATTTAAAACTTTACCCGCTTCTTAAATGTTTCATGATTTGTTTTTTCATTTTTCCAAAACAAGGTAAACGTATTGAATTATTATTGCTTTACTCCAACGTTTACAATAATTTGATACATACGCGTTATGAATTAGTTAAGATCAACATCATTATAAAAACACGTGTCTGAGTTAAGATAAATATAAGGACAAATGTCTCAGTCAATAGTATTATAAGGGCACGTGTCACAGTTCATATTACTATAAGGACACATGTCTCAGTTAAGATTAATATAAGAACACGTGTCTCAGTTAAGATTACTATAAGGACACGTGACAAGGTAATTACAATAATCCTACTCAGGCTACTCTAACAAACAAGGCAGCATTAATAGGCAGTATAGCACATATATGTTCATGAATATATGAATATAAAAGAGTATGAGAGTGGATCTTTGGAGACGGCCGAACACGATAAATACGAAATATTGCAGTCTCGGTTTGATTGAGACTGTTCATGAATGTTAGTGAAATATGCCTTCTACCGTTCACTCCCCGTAACCCCCTGTTGAGCAGAACTCAAAATTCATAAATCAGTAGTACAGAATGTTAACCATCTCGAAGATGGCATGCACATGGCGGTGGACATACTATTTAACTGCCATTAGTCAATGTCCAGCGGCGTATGTTCCCAGTATCTAACAAAATTCTATGAATAGAGCGAAATAAACAAAATGGATCTTAGTTGGGAGCAGCAGTTATGAAGCCTGCGCATCACAAGTAACAGTCAAAAGACTAAATTAAAAAGCAGACAACATAGTATATGGGTGGTTAAACAATACCCAGAGCCTTTATCGGCCGGAGTAGTGGAACCACCGAATCGAAATTTAAATAAGAAAACATAAACATTTGAAACAATACCACCGATATCAAACTATACGTATCGGACTCAGCGATCTCCAAAGATCGAATGAATAAAAATCTTGTTTTTCAAGTGCGGAGAGACGTTTTACTGCCGCCACACTGCGCAAGAAACGCTTCTGAACTATAATCAAAGTACTGAAAGTACTCAGAATGCAAGGTTTGATAGGAAACTTAAAGACTCTATGAATATTTGCACGATTGCTGGACATTTAAAATTTCCATAAATTTGACATAGTTTTAGCCAAATTGGTGATCTTCGGCGACCTACAAAATATTAGATTGTCAATCCATTCCAAATATATAATATAGTGATCAGTTGTAATAAAATTGTTTCAAATCTAGACTAGAATATTATTTTATGAAATTGCTGATGGATAAACAGATTTGTGTTGTATGGACAAGCTGTCACTCAAAATGACCTCCATGATTATGTCATTTACAGAGTCGCGTGTATTAAGTAGTCTTCTGGGAACAAGATGCACAAGAGGGCCTGTCTGTATCACACTACTGGCTTGAAAAGCCTAAGGCCTACTGGAAAGACATTTTATTTTAAAACAATGAAAGGCTAGATAACTTTGATGTGTCTAGTCTGATGCAACTGCTTTTGAACTTGTCCAAGTTTAGTGGCGTAAACTAGAAAACGCCTTCTGCTGCAGGGACAAATAACTTAACAAGAGGCACTATCCGTTCATTCAACATCCCCATGTCTGTCCCACACATTGAAAATAAACTTTACTGTAGTATGTACTAAAAATTAAAATACAAATTTATATGTGGAAGAAAGAATTGAAATTCACTATTAGTAAATACAAGGGTAAAAGTGGCCATAATTTTGATAAAAAACAACAACAACAAGAAACAGAACAGAACCTAGCTGGACGTATGCAGTTTCATGATTTAATCGATTTCGAAATACAAGTTTACAAACACAACATTAAATCCTTTTGTAAGTACAGTGCCCGAATTCACCAAACATTACTGAGAAAATGAATAGACTGCATAATATATTTTTGAAAATGGACATAAAAACATTATTTAAAATATTCATCGAAATAAAAATAAACATCAAACAAAATGCAACTTGTATTATAAATGAAAACTCAGATAATCTGGAGCGTGACACTTGTTATGAATGAATACTGATCATCTGGAGATTGACACATGTTATGAATGGAAACTCAGATAATCGGGAGCTCGACACATGTTATGAATAAAAACTCAGATAATCTGGAGTTTGACACTTGTTATGAATGAATAGATTTAGATCAGAACCTGGTCAAACACGGGCTTTCCAAATTAGATGACTCATGTTGTTAAAACTATCAGCGTTGACTGTTTGTTTGTTTGTTTGTATGATGTTTTACTTCATTTTCAACACATGTACGCTTATATATGACGGTCGAATTTCGACAGACACTGATTGATTTTATAGTAAAACAACTTAAAAAATGCGATCAGTGAAAAAAAAAAGGTTTTTAATAATATTGAGACGTCATGACGTAGAG
Organism: Cyrtodaria siliqua; assembly: GCA_037043455.1. Classification (NCBI taxonomy): domain Eukaryota; kingdom Metazoa; phylum Mollusca; class Bivalvia; order Adapedonta; family Hiatellidae; genus Cyrtodaria; species Cyrtodaria siliqua. The sequence goes on along the minus strand of JAWPHD010015439.1, from coordinate 42,788 downwards.
ACACGGTTAACGTTCTTCTTGCACAACTAGAGCCAATGGTAGCAACCTACGTCACGCGCACGCGCCAAAACGGATCCGTTTACATATACGGAAGCTCGATTCGGTAACTGGTAAGTGGATTTTTATTAAGCTTTACAAAACATTTGGTAAATTGATAATGCCCACCGTACCGCATGGATTATAAGGCTTTTATTAAACCTTAAATAAGCTGTAAACTCCCAACCGTTTGTGAGTTTACTTCGATACAATCGAATTTCTACCAAAATGTAAACGGTACCTGGCTTTGAAATGAGGTTGTATCGAAGTAATCTGACAAACAGCTGGGAGTTTACAGCTTATTGAAGGTTTAATACAATATTTTTCATCCATGCGGTACGGTAGGCATTGTCAATTACCAATCTTGTAAAAAAAACACTTACCAGCTCCCGAATCCAACTTCTGTATATGTAAACGGATCTGTTTTAACGCGTGCACGTGACATAGGTTGCTTCCCTTGAGACCTTGAACTCCACATCTATGAAAGTGTCATCAAATCCAATCTTAAATACAGAAGATATAACCATAAAAAGATTTGTACATATACTATATTCCACACATAATAACAATCCAGTGGTGTCTAATGTCTAAACATGTTTCTTTATTTCATCTTATCATTAATAATAATTCACCGACATCGTGAATCACTAAAACCCTTTTGAAATAGTTGTTGCTATATACAATTATACATAATAAATATATTGAAACAACTCTAAATATATTGCAACAACTCTTCCCCAAGAAATCTCGTTTAATTTGGGGTCTTTGCGCGAATAACACTGTCAAGCGAAGGTGCGTGTGACGTCACATCGTGTTTCCCCTTGATGAGAAAACATCTCGCAAAAACTCGCTTTAAAAAGAAATTGCCCGCAAGTCATACATAATGAGATTGTCGTAAAGTTTCTCGACCTGTTTATTTGTATTATAGTTGTTTTCAGCATCCAATACGTTCGTCTAGCATAGATCAGCATGTACGTCTTGAATCCTCGATTTATGAGAAAAAATGTAGGTTATCCGCCAGATGGCGATGAGGATGCGCCAAAAGCAATGACTATGAATGCAAGTTGATAAATCAACCTTGCATTAAAAAATGACAAAAGTCTAGAAAACCATAATACAAGTACTCAGTGACTTGGCAGAAGCCAGAGCAGCATGAAAACACACCATTAAGGGTACGACAAGATAAGATGTAAAACAAACATCAAACCTAAGGTCTTTTGAGGATTTAGGTAGACGTCAACATAGGGTTCACAATCTGTCCGTCATCGCACAATCAAAAAGGAAAGCAAGGTGGCGAACTGTAAATAGGTCAACCATTAAACATTCAGTACGTTGCAAAAGTGTCATAGCCGGTTTTAATTAGTTGAAGAAATATTGTATGAAACTGACTATGACCAAGGATCTTACGAAATTTGTAAATTATGTTACCATAGAATTCAAGTTGTGATAGTCCTTGTCAAAGAAGAATTCTTAAATTACTTCTACATTTTAAAAGTAGATCTGGTTACAATAATAACTCTTGCCTATAAATCTGACTCTTTGTTCTAAAAAGTGTTTTCATCAATTTCCTGGCATTTGTTATAAAATCCGCGATGCTGAGCTATTCATTCACTAGGTGATAACAAAGGGTCATTCTCGGACTTTATACGCAGTTGAATAATATGACAATATAACATATCAAAATCTTTGACCATAATCAAAATAAGATTTATCCACATTGGTGTTTTAAAATAAGGCAACACCAAAAGAAGCACTGTACACAATAAACTCCCATTTACTACAATTCAAACTACAAACGATTTAGTAAAGTACTTAAGCCAGTTGAGCATCAACGATAAACACCGAGTCCATCACCTACTCAACTGTGGAGGTGTGTCACTTTATTGCTCATGCATTTGTCAAATTATTATGCTGAAAGCATGCGCATAAAGTGAAACTTCTACCTGTACATGAATAATGTACACCACGCGATGTCTAAATGCAAATGATTTCTTACGCACAAGTCTGATGCAGAAAGTAAAGACTTGCATTTAATGGGAAGCAAGATTTAAGCAGAAAAGGTAATCAATAATCTTAATCAGAATCAATGACGTTTAAAATATCTAAATCAGTAGGTAAAGAGTAAGTACTATCTACATGTATCTGTATGTGAAGAAAGATGTAACGTCTAGGAATATTAGTGAATTAGAAACAGAGCGAACTAAAAATATTAACCAAAACCAATCATGACGTTCATAGTGTCCAACATATGCAATGCATGTTTAGAACTACATGTATAGGTATAACTGAACGAGTTTTAGAAATATGGGGCTATGGGTGACTTCGAAATGGGTCTGACCAAACATGTGAAGTGTAACAACATATTGAATGAATGTTTATGAACGTAAAAGAGTCTAGAGCCATTACTGAATCTGTTTATGAGAGGTAGTATACGGTACAACACCTCTAACGCACGTGAAGGTCAATAAATACTGAAAAGGGGATCCCTTTGAATCAACAAACACAAGCAAGAGAAAAAAGTAGCAACTCGGTTTTATTGAGCCTGTTTATGGCAGGTAATGTGCAACACCTCTCACGCCCCCATAGCACCAGTTTAAGCGATATTCTACTTTAAAACCACAAATAATGGGATTGAGGAGCCCAAAGGCCCAGTAAGTAAGTTCATGTTAAAGTTCACAGTGACCTTTCAGTCTGGACACACGTTATTTGTCCAGAATTGTTTATCTCGACTATTCGAAGATTATGCTATACCTCCGGCGTCGGCGTCCTTTGAGAGTCCATGTAAGAGATGAAGCTTTTAAATGAGCATTCCCGTCCAACACTATGTTGTTGGTGTTGCCACAGTTGTAGCACCTCCGTGGTCGAGGGGTTAATAGTTAATACGTTGCATTGCACTTTGTTTGGACATGTTTAACGTGGCCGGGATATTAAAGACGATTGCGTCCAAAAAGTTCTCGCCTATCGGGTTCGAATCCAGCTCGACTTGTAAGTAAAAGAGTGTCAATTCTAAAGGATGAAGTGAGTTATACTGTACTGGTTCTACACAGGAACAATGTATTGGTCTGCCTTTACTACAAAAAAACTGACCGTCATATTGCCTAAAATGTGCTAAAATGACGTCAAACACCATTCAGATCACGTACATTAAGGTTGATTGCGGCAGTTGCATAGAGGTAGAGGTCCGCCTTTTATGCCGGATGTTCACCCAAAAGACTTCATAAGAATAATGATAGTAGCTCCCTTGCTTGACGATCAGCATATAAAGTGTAGTGCTAGGTCTGGTCGCCCCGGTGTCAGCATAATACGACCGTGTGTGGTATCATACAATGTGTCTACGGCAAGGTATTATAGTGTGGAACTATAATGTTGAATATTGACATCACTGCTTCAATTACAAACCGTCGTGATATGACTGAGATATTGCTAAAAGTCACGTTAAATCGTGCAAACATGCATACAAACATACATATGCGTTGAAGTTGTTTACACATAGATGTTCAGTTTAAGGTCGAAACAGTTGAATAGCGTGCAATATAGCCAATTGTAAATAAATTGTTCATTTATTTCTTTCTCCCGGTAGCTCATCCCTAGAAATGACATTGTAATAAGAATAACTGCGACATATTACATCATGGTACATTCGTATCATTACTGGAATTGTCTCATTTATTTGGAAGAGTATTTAGTTAATGCCATCTATGAGAACACTATAAATTCACACACTCATTATGAAAATAACTAAACAAACAATTGATAGTCCTATCTGAGTGTATACAATACAATTCATTAACACTGAACGTTACCTTTTATTAAGCCTTGTCATTTATGAACGGCTATCCCATTACTAAAAGGGGCGTATTTTGTTGGAAACACTTTAACGTGGTGGGGATAGAAAAGACGCTGCGTATAAAAAGTTCTCGCCTCTCACCGTTGCGAGTTCAAATCACACTGATAGCTCGACTTGCCAAATGAGAAATTTTCGATTATTATTACATTATAACCATTATTACAGAACTCGTTCTACCCAGACATATATGTATAATGTATAATGAACTGAAAAACAATAAATTATAAAAGCAGATCTATTTTATTCATCTATGAAACATTTTTATACTAGAATTCCAATATGATGCCATGGCGTGGGTGTATGCAACCAGTAGACTTCGGTACAGTACAGTTACTGGCAAATGCTGAAGAAATGATCCGTTATCAAACGTTCCGAGCGATAGCATGATAAAATACAAGATTATTGTTATTTTTCTTTTTTTTCTTAGCATCATTTGCAGCAATATTGAACATCAGATAGTAAAAAAGCAAATTTATAAGATATTTACTGCAGTTGCACAACCCGCCAACTGTCTTGCACAATTTCATCACACTTTATCTGAAAGTTTTGGCTCTTACCTTTGATACGCAGGCTTCATAACCTCTGCTCCCAGCTAAATTCCATTTTGTTCATTTTGCCCATTGTTTTCTCTCGTTTAGGGCAACGCGTTTTGATAGAAACTGGGACCTTAGCCGCTGGCCATGGATTGGTGTGAAAATACCGCATTGAAGATTCCATGTTCACCTTCATTTGCAAACCATCTTCGGGATGGTTACATTTTTCTGTACTATTGGCATTTTAAATATTGGGTAGCAAGCACTTACCACTACCGTTCATGAACAGTCTCAATCAAACCGAGACTGCAATATTTTTTGTATTTATCGTGTTCGACGATATCCAAACTTCTACTTTCATACTTTTCTTTTTCTAAAAACATAAATCAGCATAAACATGATAAACAGTCGTTGTACCAAATATATTTACTGGAAAGTTACCATCTTCCTACCATTGATCGTCCTATGATGCTAACCAAACTCCATACAGTCATTCAAATTGATGCTGCACACTGCTTCACTGTGCATGTCCATTGTTGTTGTAGTGCTGCAAGTACCCTAACCTAAGGTGATTTATTGTTTCTGGTATATTCATTATATACATATTACCGTTGAATTAATATTAAAGGAAAGACTGCAACTGCAAGAATACTATTAACCACGTTCAAAAAGATCGTGCTTTGTGCACTTTTCAGATCTTTTTCTGTACGGAAATTCGAGCTTCACGATTTCTGATTTTTAACATACTCTGTTTATTCCTAGAGCTTTTTAAGTGTGTACCTCTATGGTAGGTACGATTCTCGCAGCTACTACATGTACTAAGAAGGTATTTCCTAACTATGGTTACGCACCAGGGTGTGCTATTTTAAACTTGGCGTAAAACATCGCATTTATATTTAATTTGCTACGACTGACTTGGACTAACTATACAAAGGAATCTGTTTATGTTCCGTCGATATATTTTAACCATTTCACGTATTAATTTGGAATAGTACAGCTTTGTACTTATTCAATCAGATCTAGCCGTGAAGTCTGATGTATCATCTTTAAGGCTAATGTTATATTGCTATGTATTAATCTCTCTCAGTCGTTCATTAACTAAAATGCCATTGTAAATAAGAATAGATGAAAACATGCGAGTTGGTCCAGACACTTCATTAATGGAAATGTCGCAGTTTTATTGGAAAATAATTGGAACAAGTACATGAATCTATATCTTGGAAGTTGTATCCTTCAATCTGGATACAGTCTACATTAAAAAAGAGTATGATAATTGACCTTTAAGACGATTTCCATTGTATTCATTTCTAATACATATATGAAGCACTAACAGCCGTGCGAACGGCGAATTGCGAATTCAAAATTTTGCGAATTCAAAGAAATCTAATTAAAAATGTGGATAATTGAGGTAACCATTCATGAACATTTAAAAGTATATACTGATATCGAACAAGAAACGTAGCATTCACAGAACTTTATTCAAATAAGTATAAAAGTTGAACAGGAAATGCAGCTTTCACATAACACAATAAACCCCAAAACACGCAAAACGACAAACATGAATAACAATGTTAATCAGGAATAAAGGCATATGACGTCACAAACACAAAAAGGGCTGACAACAAGGCTACCGCTTTAATCGGTCAGTGACAAAAAAGGCCGCTGGAAGTTTAAACCAGGTTCTAGGGTTCACCAAATATCACATTTACCCTACTGTCACCACAATAAAACGAGACAAGGTAAATAAAGAAATCACCGCCATGAAATATTCTCTGACCAACAAGGCAGCATTAATAGGAAATATAAGTAAAACAGAAAGATGCCCGTGTATAAATTAAAAAATGAGATATACGGTCCTATAGAAACCACAGCGTCCGAGCGCAATGGCATCGTAGGTCCACACTGTACTGCAAACAAGGACTTGAAAATACAATGAAAAGACAAAAAACAACAGAAATGGTGGTGAAGACAGGGTTACCGACTTGGAACGGTCAGTAGGCAATAAGGCCTACTGGTTAGCTTGAATCGATTTTATATGCACATAATCCTCGCTATTATCCTGTCTTCAACGCCCAAATAGACAAGACAGTGTAATGCAAAAAGCAAAAATAGCATAGAAAGCCACAAAGAAGGTACTCAATAACTTGGCAGAAATCACAGCAACAAGAGAATAAACCATTGACAAGATTGCAGCAAACATCAAATGGCACCATCCTTTTGGGCTTTAGGTAGACGTCATAGGGGCCACAGCCTGTCAGGTCGTCTCACAATTAAAGAGGAAAGCATAGTGGCGAACTGTAAATGGATCCACCAAAACGCATGCAGTTTGTTGCAAAATAATAGGGTCATAACCTCTTTTGATAAACCATTTAACAAGTATAACAAAGATAGTACATGCATGAAAGTAATCATGACCATGGATCTTACGAAATTTGTAAATCACGTCATCATAGAAGTCACGCTTTCATAACAAACAGTTACATGGATAAGCAAAAGCAAAGTACGTGACACAAACGAAGGATTAATGATGCCATTGCTTTCCGACTTCCTCAATATACATGTGCATAAGCATACGTAATGGTAGGTATATGCAAATGTACAGCAGAATCCTGAGTTTATACTGATACATTTCGAGACATTTTTCAACCAGCATGGGGTCTTTATATAACTAATACGGCTAATTTCAACTATTTGTATTTGGTACAAGTAAAAGAAGCAATAACGAAAATGCTCTAAAGGAATGCTGAATTAGCATTTTGCATCAGGATAACTTGAATTTATTATTGTCAATGTACTGTAGATAGAACCAATTAAGGAGAATACGAAACATGTTTAGTGAAGCGCACTCGTTGTATGAAGTTGTATGAAGTACCTGCTACACGACAATCCCATTATTGAAACGGTCGCATTTGATTGGTACATAACTGAAACATGAATATGAACTAGTAAATTGAAGTTGTGGCATTTAATTTGGTAATGGTCTTCATAATGGCTTAACATTTTTTCCTGCCCGAGTCATTCTATGAAGAATAATTAAATTAATACAACTTCTTGATCTGTATGTGTTGTAGATCTAGGAGCAAGTTAGATTCAATTTGTTTATATCATTTAGGAAGAAATAAGTATAACAGTCGAACAAACAATGCAGCTTTCACAGAACACAGTAGACCCAAAAACACGCAAAACGACAAACATGAATGTTAATAAGGAATAAAGGCATATGACGTCACAAACACTAAAATGGTTGACAATAGGGTTGTATATCACATAATACCCGAGGGTCTTTGTGAAAAGTATGCATTACATTCGACATTGATTATATCCGCCGATATTCTATAGCTCTGTACGTTTTCAATAATGCCCCTCCGTGATTTGTGATATCATTTCTGTGTCAGTTTAGCTCGAATTTAAAAGAGCTTTTGCATTTAAATGTATAAAATGTGTATCAATTCAGCTATATATGCATTTTAATAGCCGTACTTATTTTCCGGTTTACAATTTCAATTATAACTTCTGGTACATTTCTTTGTTTTATCTAGTTGTTTAAGTACTGGATAGAGAATGGTCTTATCCAGTTGTTTGATTCAAACATCGAGATGTGCGTAGCCCATCGAGCTGTTTAAACCAACCAACCATATTATATTTGCATACGAATAGTATCAAGAGGTAAATATCAAGTCACGGCCGGTTTCTTATATTTTTGCCCGAGTCATTCTATGAAGCAGAATCAAACTAATTCAACAAAGTAGATACAAAAATCGAACAAGAAACGTAGCATTCAAGGACCACCGTCTATGTCTGTAGGTTAGATTTTACGTGTTAATATCATTTAGGAAAACACATACCATACGAATAGTGTCAATAGTTAAATATCAAGACAGATAAAAATATCGGACAGTGAAAGCAGCATTCAAGGACGACAGTCAACCACAAAACACAAAAACAAACACGCAAACAGACAAACGAGAAGGCAAAACTAATAAAAAATGCAAGCGACATGACAAACACAAAAGGGTTGACAATAGGGCTACCGCCTTGGAACGGTCAGTGGCAACAAAGGCCACTGGGGGTTTAAACCGGTTCTAGGGTGCACCAAACCTCATACTTACCCTACTGTCATCCCATTAAAACAGGACAGTGTAAATAAAGAAATCCCCGCCATGATCTAATCTCTAACCAAGTCACGGCCGAATTCAACGTTACTGGCATTTGCGTGAAGAATATTGGCTTCAAGCTTAAAATCGTATATATATTTGAGAAAAAAGGGTCACTATGTATCTTTGACCTATTTCTGTGGTCTTTGACCTACTGCGTAAGATGCTAAACTACTGTTGACGTCTCTAACCTAGTTACTATTAGAAGGTCAAATAAAAATGGAGGACAGGGATGGGCAAACAAAAAAGGATTATTTGTAGACGGACAGAAAGACATATGAGCTTTTTAGGTAAACTAAGAAGCATAAACGCAGCAACCTTAACTCTAAATGTTTGCTTGGACGGACGATGAACATGATGAATGGTCTGTCACTGTTGGATGATTAAACACTTTTGAAAAAGGCAAATGACCACGGAATTGAGATTTTATTTCTTATAGAAATCTCGTTAAAAATGATTGATGCAAAGTGTGAACCCAGTAGCCTTTATCTTATTATTTTCGCGAACCCGATGTGTAAAATCGACATGGGAACAAGATAAAAGCCTACAAAATCTAGATCATAGCAAACACAGCTTCAGTTACTGTAATTATAATAAAACCTAAGGCATTATTTGTCTCTAAAGTTAACATATTTTTTATACTTATGTGTTAAAAATAGATACACAAGTCGAAGAGAAAAAGGTGCAACAAACGTCAATGAGGCCTAGGTAGGTACACACGCGGGAGTGGTAGGTTCAAACCCGGTCGGATGCTGGGCTCTCGACAGCAACTTTTATAAATAAATGCTTTTCTTTCATCTTCACTCGGCTAAACGGAACCTTCTGAGCCTTCTGAGCACTTACATCGGCTTCAGGAGTAGCTAGTAACTCGCTGCTGCCTTGTGACGATTCTAGGTCGAAGTTTACTGAAAAAAAGAAGGCTTTAGACAGAAATTTGTTGATTATTTGTATGGGGCATCTGAAGTATGCGGTGGTCAGTAGCCTAGTAGTGGGATAGTAGGTTGATTGGAGTACCATGGAGTACTATGGATATGCTGCTTCACAATAATAGACAAAAGTAAATGACATGACAGACACACTGTTGACAGACAGAGTCCACAATATGTCAGGTCATCGGACAAACAAAGAGGAAAACACAGTATTGTAAATAGTATGGAAAAGTCATAAGTATGTATAAATGAAACGTGACGCTTATTTCAAATGTCATTAAGAAATTGTAATCGACCAAAAATAATTAATTTCTGAGATGTCATAATCTTTAGCAGAGTATTTTTTGACGTAATCTTTAACGGCAAAAAGACAAGAAGTTAAAAGTTTGCGGATGTTTGTTGTGGTTCAGGCACTAGAATTTGAAATAAAACGGACTTTATTGAGATCATGACACCTGACACAGTAAATTCAACGATGACGATTAAGTTTCTGGGTAGATTGTTCTAGTTTTAAGAGACTCACGATCATTTAATATAAGTATGTGTGACGCTTAAATGACAGGAAAAAATGGATTCTAGAGTTACTTGTGTCATCATTATATAATATTTGTAGCATTGTCATTGAAATTCTCTTTTCGGTTTTCGAATTTGAGTTACTAACATTTGCCTCTATCCAGTGATATACACATTTCAAAATTACGATATGTCATATACATTATAATTTCTCTGTCAGTTACTTCTCTAGTTTAATGACGTTTTAGGTTTTTAAAGAAGCATAGATGTATTTTTCCTATGGTATATTAATTATAACAATACGACGCCTATTACATTATTTAGCATCAATTATCAATTATCAACTCTGGTCCATTTCCATTTTTACCAAGCATATCATGATACGAGTGGAATCATCAGATGTTACCTTTTGTCACAAAATAATCTAGGGTAGAGCGTATTGGTCGTTCATAGTTCTTGTAAGCACTTGGCGACATCTGTCAGTCACATGCTAATCCATTGTTCAGTTGAACAAATGCACCATTTGCATGATATATTCACGTACCACAGAAAAGCGAGCAATTTTATAGCGTCGGTAGAGGGCCGTTCAATAAGTTGATTGTTGCGTTAATCCATGTAAAAGTATAGGTATTTTACAATATATCTCTCTAAAGGGCAGACTTGTTTAATTGTCCTTTCGTGTAGATATGAAAATTGCGTCTGTTGCCACGTGTGTCACGGAATGAACGTGGGAAACGTTGGGCTATAAAATGCATTAGTTTCCAGTCGTGGCGGGGAATGTTGAAATTTGCTTTGGTTGGAGCAGTCGTTTGAAAGAGTGAAATTCACAGAAAATATGTGCCTAAGCCTCCCGGAGTGGAACTAAGCCATTAGGGTGTGTAGGCCGCTTAGGTGATTCAACGGCAATCAATGCATAACGCAACGAGCGGTGGAGACGGTCCCCGTACCAGGACAACATGGTCAGGTTCTCATAAGAGCAACAACCCCCGGGACACGTGGTGGGCCCGTCATCAGACCTCACTGGAGGAACTTTAACCACAACCTCGATGGAGGTTATTCATCGCGTCATCTTAATCATCGCGTCATCAACCCTTATAGAAGGTTTTTGATGACACCGATCATTGGAGTCGCGCATCATATTCATGAGCCCTCGCGCATCATTCTTTGTAACGTTTGTGATCATCAACATTGTTGTAACTTCAACAACACTTTAGTGTCATATATAGTGTCAGTCGACACATTCAGAATTTGTGATAATACTACGAACGTCTTAAACTTTCATCTTTTTCATATTTCATCTGCGCATCGCTTGTTTTTCTTGATAATTGTATATATATTTAACATGTTTTCAAAGTTGCATTACACTTATGTAAATGCAGTCGCCGATATTGATTCTTTCCTGAGTTAGTGCCAATCAATAGGGTCATCTTGCGACACCTATAAAGTTTTTCTTTTATTGGGTAATATATCGTACTTCAAAGCGCTCTTCGAGATCGGTCGTTACGTCAAACAAATAATACATTGGTGACCCCAGGCAATTTTCTTGCACGGGTGGTTACCTGGGTAGAACCACCGACGTTCCACAAGCCAGATGGGTAGCTTCCTCCAATAAAGATTTCTGGTCTCATAAGGTATCGAACACACATCCGTGAAGGGTCAGTGAAATCAAGTCAGAGACTCTAAACACTAAGCTACACGAACACTCCTGTGAAACAAACAACTATTCAAACAGCTTTATAAACACTTGATTAAACATAGAGATTATTAAAGGAATGGGTTTCAGTACCGGAATGAGAAAAATGGTCCTAAAGAAACCACAGCAATCAAATGCAATGGAACTGGGTTTCTCTTTTAAGAGATGAAATATTTGTGTGTATTTTTTCACCTGGTACCGATTGTGAGCGAGTACATAAACACAACCTCTCATCGAATAAACGGATTGAATAATCTATTGATCACATTACGTGTTAACATATACGTTGTACGCCGGACCCCCAGCAAAGCTATTCATTAAGTGTCCGTCTAACGGTTGTTAGACGGATACTTTTGAGCGCACGGAATCTTTTATATATACGCACGAGAGCCATGCACAAGTGCGTATCTATCCTCGGACTGATAGTACACACAAATGAAGACAATGCGATATATCGCCGTGCGTTTTAAGACATATGGTTTCATAACAATCTTACACACGTCGATATATAAAAGGCAGTGTTTGATTTGTTTTAAAGGTCAAATAAGTTAAAGACAGGGTTTTAAAATTTTATTTGTATTTTAACACCACCCTGTTCAAGATTAATTCAGTAGGCTGTGATCGTGCAGCTTGTGGTGGAATCGTTATGTCGGGCTTTGTATCATCTGATGTGCATGTAGCTGTAATTTGTGTACTAGCTTTAGGTATCGGTGGCTGAAGTGCATCGGAAACAGCTTTTTGTTGACGGTTAGACGTTCTTTTATATGCCCGTATGGCGGTGCTCCTGTGTCATGTTCTTTCTGCAATTAGTTGCTCGTCGAATCCATTTTGGAACAATGTCGTTGCTGTAGTAACCTGTATTTGTTAAATATAAACAAACACGTTAAAAGTGATAAATTAAAAATATGAATTGACTATACGGTAATATATTTTGCCGGATTAAGGAAAGAAAACAAAAATATAAAAGAACATACTTAAAAGGACAAACAAATGAACTTACAACGCATGTACATGCAAAAGAGGATGAAACATTAATACATACTAGAAGGAAGTTAAAACAAATATTAGAAAGGAAAGAAATAAAGAAAGAGACAGAAGGAAAGAGAAAGAAAGAAAGAGAAAGAAAGAAAGAAAGAAAGAAAGAAAGAAAGAAAGAAAGAAAGAAAAAAGAAAGAAAGAAGGGAAGAAAGAAAAAAGAAAAAAGAAAAAAAGAAAGAAAGAAGGACAGAAAGAAAGAATACACCTATATTACCAATAAATCAATCTTTCATTTAAATGAAAGAAAGCACGAACGAACGAAAGCATTTTAAATAAGCCAGGAAATATTGTCGTACACATATATTTTGTTTACCTTTACAATATTCTCAACTAGAAATATCACTGAAGGTGATGAAAAGCCCCGTTTTTGTTGTATAGCCGATGAGGATGGGCAAAATCAAGAATAATAAATGTCTAAAATGTATGCTAACTTTATAATGTGAAACAAATTCTAGGTAAAACAAAGGTCTATAATTCTGAGAAAAATAATGCAGAATCGAAAAACCATTAATGCAGAGACACATTATATCACGTGTATTAACTGTACGTCACGTGTATTAACAATCCATGAACAGTTTTAATTGAATTGAATTGGATTTTATAGTCGCTCCAACAGCTAAGGTCATATGGCGACTTTCCAGCTTCCACTGGTGGAGGAAGACCCAGGTGTCCCTCCGGGCAATTTTCGTGCACGGGCGGGCACCTGGGTAGAACCACTGACGTTCCGCAAGCCAGCTGGATAGCTTCCTCACTTAAAGATTCCTAGGCCCCTGAGGGATCGAACCTACAGCGGTGAGGGGCAAGTGATTGCCAGTCAGAGACTCTAACCACTCGGCCACGGACGCCCCGAACAGTTTTAAAGTGAAAGCAACATGCTGTTCATTATTGAGTGAAAAATTCTAACTCAAATAAAGGGCCATACATTTGTAATATATTGGGCAGTCAATGATGGGTGATGTAGAGGGACATCAGTATATCGGTTGTTATGTGTACATGAAGTTCGGGAACAATCAATTCAAAAATGTTTGAGAGAAAAAAAATGTGTTAACATGTCATTATACAATATTAGAGTGGAAAATTCTAAGTCAAACAAAGGGTCATAATTGTGTAATCAATTATGCAATCAATGATGGGTGATATAGAGGGATATAAGGTCATCAGTTGTTATGCGTATATGAAGTTTAAGTACAAACCATTCAGAAATGTTTAAGATATGGAAGTATTAAAAAGTGTTACCGGTAGCGACGGGACAGGTCGCGAGGGGACAAACAATATGTTAAGGACGCAAAGGGACGCGGCGGAACGGGACGTTACGGACAGTGTGATTCCTATATAGCCCCAACTTCACTTTGTGAAAGCGGGGTTATAATCAATAATTTCAACAGCATTAAGAAATAAAATATAGATATGAAAAATATACGTACTTTGCCAGAATGTCCTGTTTTGTATCCCTGCATACCAGCAATTGCGCACATCTTTTTCATAAATTTCTGGATCGTGTGAATGCCAACCTTTCGTGCTGAAAAACGTGGATGCCCGTCCCTGCCGGATGCTAATGGTCGTCCGTAGAATGTCCCGACTGCAGGCAGGAGGCTTATATAGTTGTTAAACAAGTTTACAACGCATCTCGGATTGTCAACGTTCGAATAATGTTTTATGTTTTTGTTGCCGTTTTCTTGTGGAATAGCCCACCTTGACTGTTCTTGGATTTTCCACCTATAAATCTGATATACTTGCCCTCTTCGTCACTTCCAAACTCAAACTGGTCTACCGTTAGATCACAATGTTCATCTGCAACCCTTAGCCCAAATAATTTACATGCGTAGAAATAAACAGAAAACTGAAGAGCCTGTGCGTCTCCCTTTTTAAAAACACGCGTCCAAAGAATATTTTTCTCAATCAAAGTAATCGGTTCCGCCTGTTTCTTCTGCTCACCCGTCTTTTGTGCCTGTTTCATTTTGGCGTCAATGCATTCTCTATCCTCGGCAAACTCGACCTTGGAATTATCAAAGATGTTTAAATCGTATCGTCGACAGGTATCTCGAAGATATCTCCAGATTGAGATACATAGCTGACGAACTGTTTCTGCGGGATACTCGTCACCGTCCTGTCGTTTTACCTAGGGTAAAAGAAGTAATAACAAATTAGTTAAAACAATCACTATGCACAGGGACATGATGCGTCTACTTTTCTGTAATCCGATTAAGATTGCATTAAAAAAAGAGATAACAATCTAAACTGAAATAATCTTGAATATGTTTACATGCAATTTCCAGATTAATGTGTTTACATTTTTATCTAGGCAGTGCTACCCTTCATAATAAATACATACTTGATGCTTATGTGAAATAATCAATACACATATGACCTTGAGTATGACATAAGCCGAGTATGGATACATGAACACTTATATCAAGTTTGTATATATTTGTCAAGTATGTCACTGTCTACCTAAACTGTAACCATATTAGACTGCAAGTTGCATGTAAAAATATTCAGGATTATCCGAGTTCTATGTTCCCCCTTTTATTAATGCATGTTAACGGGATTACAAAAAGGGGACATACTATTGAAGGATAATGTACCCTTTTGTGTAATACCCTTAAGATTGCATTTGAAAGATAAAAATTAGAACTGAAATACTATTAACATTGTTTACATGACACTTGCAGTTTAATATACCTACACATGTCTAAGCAGTGCTACCCTTAAATTATAAATACATACTTGATAAATATGTGAATTAGTCAATACACACACATGACCTTGAGTTTGGCATATTTAGCTGAGTATGGATCAATACACACTTTTATCAAATTCATATTTATTATTCAAGTATAGCACTGTGTAGATAAAAGATAATATTAAATTGCAAGTTGCATATAAAAATATTCTGGGTTATTTGAGTTATATTTTCTTTTCTTTGGTTAATGGACTTTCAATGGGATTCCGTAAAAGGGAATATTATCTTTAAAACTCCTGGCGTCCAGTTAGGTTTTTCTATATTATATATACTTGCAAACATACTAATTGTCACAAAATATCACATCAAAATGCCGGTTTAACATATTACTAGCTATTGATAATATTGCACCAATAACACAATTATTTAAACACTTAGTAAAATAAGAAACGATTGAAATTTACATATAATATACTCGGTAAAAAATGTTTTGGACCAGGGTATATAAAGTCATCTAAAAATAAAACTAGTGGACAGAATTTAGGTATCTTTTTTAGTAACCAAGGTCTACCCTACCCGGTTAATTTGGTACCAGAACAATTAAATTCCAAACAAGATTTGATTTTAAAAAAATATCGCGACAAACAAGGGGGCTGTAAATTTAAAAATGTTACAAAGTCCATAAATAGTAACAGTTACAGACATTCGAGTAACCAATAAAAAGATTATTATTTTTTTGCAAACTTTCATTGTAAACGATAATTACTGTTAATTGTTGATCTATTGTCAATTATCAACTGAGATAATAACGGTTAAGGTCGAATGTCATGGTTCAGAAATCATTGTACGGGTTCGAACACTGTTTGTGTATTCGACCAGGGACAGGCTCATGGAGTGTCATGGAAATGGTGGCGGTTATACTCATTATTGAGAAATTTTGCAACCTTTTTAGTGACCCTTAGTGCATTCGGATAGCTACTGTGATTGTTCACCGGTGATATTGTTTTGTTTATTTTATTTTATGTAATGCAATACATTTGATACATAGAATATTAAAATCCGTCAACTGATTTTCTTTTTATTCGCCATTATATGCCATGGTCCAAAACTTTTTTTTACCGAGTATACAATATTTCATACAATTTAAGAATAGCAAATAACAAGAAACCGCATGCTTTATAACAAATAGCCAAATGTATTAGTTCTGTTTTATTTTCAGATTTCATTAATTCACAGAACTTTATAAATCTCGAAACTGATTTTATTGTCATTAAAAGCAGGGTAAATTGTATTGAAATGCTATTCATCTTCTATATCGTTTTTTTTTCACAAAAAAAGTATAGTTTCTTTCATTTTTTTCTATTTCGTCCATATCTACCTTGCTCAATTTTTAGAGAATGAGAGGAAAGCCTTAGCCTCGAGATAAAGAAATACTTTAGATACTTGGTACAATATCAAGATATTTTTCAAATGCAAACTCGTTTTTACAGTATTTATACAAAAATAAAATACACAACACAAGAGTGGTGAAGACAGGGTTACCTACTTGGAACGACCAGTAAGCTATATGGTCCAATGGTTAGCTTAAATCGATATTATGTGTACACCACCTCGCTATTATTCTATCGTCGGCGCCCAAATTGACAAGACAGTGTAAATAAAAGTAAGTCCCACCAAAAGGAAATCTCTAACAATAAAGTCCACATCCTGAGAAATTAGCAAACAATACGCGTATGTTTAAAATACATAGTTAATGTACATAGTTAACATAAGGATGCATTCAGAACTGTACAGAACAATCACAGCAGCCTAACAAACTAATCTATGGAACGACCAGAAAACCTGCGAGAAAGGTTCATATACGATCCTCCACTTTCATGGTCTTAAAAGCTGCAATCATAGAGTTCCACGAGGTTATCCGGTCATCTCACAAGAAAAAAGTGGAACTTAGTGACTGACTATTGAGGGGTTAGTCCCCAAGCATGAAGTGCTTTGCAATACTAAAAGGTAGTACTAAATGCGGTGATGTTTTTCTTTCATTCTGCTTAATGCCACACCATTGCTGGAGAGGGATATAGTTTCACAGCATGTGTCCTTTTTGGAGACAATGAAGTTTACTGTAAATAATAAGCAGAATATGCTCCGGATTATATACTGGATTTCAAAACTTCGAACAAAATAGTTCACAAAAAGCACGGTTTACGGCAAATTATAGTTCATGTACCTATAGTAATGTATCAAAACTGTTGACCTCATGCCTTTCCGCGATTAGAGAACATGTTATAACATATTGAGAAAAGGGTTTTGAAAATTCAGGAATCGATCTGGTTTTGTCGATCAAAATACCCGGAGAAGTACTTGATAAATTACGTAAGCATTTCAATTCCTCTTTTCCACAATATACAACATTCTACCACAACCTCATCAAAGATAAATTGATTCAGCTAATACAGAATACATTTGCTAAATAATTGACTAATTGTCCTGCTTGTAATAATTAGAAGGTTCTAGGGTGCACCAAAACTCACTCTTACCCTACATCCCAATAAAACGGGACAATGTAATTAAAATAATCGCCTTCAGGCTATCTACTCTAACAAAAAAGGCAGTATTAATAGGCAGTATAACGCATATATGCTCATGAATATATGAATATAAAATGACAAAAGTCTAGAAAAACATAATACAAGTACTCAGTGACTTGGCAGAAGTCAGAGAAACACGAGAACACACCATTAAGGGTACGACAAGATAATATTTAAGACTAACATCAAACCCTAACGTCTTTTGAGGATTTAGGTCCATTATCATACTCATTTAGGTATACGTAAATAGGGTTCACAAAAACAAATGGTCATTCTCGAACTTAGTACGCATATGCATAATATGATAATATGACATATCAAAATCTTTGACCATAATCAAAATAACATGTATCCATTTTGGTGTTTTAAAATAAGGCAACATCAAAAGAAACACTACACAATAAACTCCCATTTTATACAATTCAAACTACAAACACGCGTGTTTTTACACACCTATCAGTAGTTGATTATACTATGTTTCTATTGTTATACACTTGATCACATGTTTATTTGCCATTGTCTCATTTTGAAATCAATATACCAGGTGCATCCCCATTTTAGAATGTAATTGAAATTAGTTATAACATGAACTGCACTTTCTCCATAGATTATTAAATAAATATTCGGCAATTAAACTTGAATTAAGTAGTGATGCAAATGTATTAATTTTGAGGTACTTAAAAGTGTCTAACGTATACTATTGCGCACACCGTTCTTCTATTTAAATCATACGTTGTATTGATGAGCACGCATAATATGTCAGTTCAATTCATACATTGCATTATTATATTAATATATTTGTTAGCTACGGATATTATAACAGTACCTTCAACGCAGCTTATTTATTGCGTTTTCTCAAACATATATACGGGTGTGTACGGGTTTCACTGGGTATGTTAAAGGTCCAGCTTAATTTGCAGATTATGATGAGTATTTGTTTCACGCCAATTAAAAAGTTTTATTTAGGGATTTATGCATGTCCTTATTGGATTAACGTACTGCAAGTGCGATTGAATATGGTTAATTATCAACACATAACTCGAATGAACTTTTCTTATTGATAAATACAAACGTGCTTGCTGGTACCAGTATATACTATTATAATACCAAATTTCTAAGTATCAACCTAAGCATATGTCAATAATATTCTCATTTTTTTGTGTATTTTGTGCTTGATTAGAGATACGGTTAAACTGCAAAATCATGAGTGTAAATCGTCGTGTAAATCGTCTACTCTGATTGCATGAACATATTTTAAAACGTTTAAGTCAATGTGTTTTCTTAGAAATAAGTTATAACACTTATACAACTGGGTATATAGGATTTTATTAAGTACTTCGAATTAGTGAAGCTTTCGATGTTCCTAATTCTAAAATATGCCAGTTAAAATTATTTTGACATCATGTTTTACTAGCATTACCACTACAAATGCGTTTGAAAAAGAAATTTTCGAAATATTTAATGTTAAGGCTGAATTACAGTTACTTAAATTGCAAACAATATTCAATTTAAAGGGAGGTAATTTAAGATTATCCATATTTCATTTTTTATAGACGGAGAATCTGCGATAAAGGGGTCAAATTGTTTTGTTTTTTTCTATTATTTCATACCAATTTTAAGAATTTTATATCTTTAAGCGATCTTTGACTAATGTTATGTGTTTTATCAGCACACTTCATGTTTTCATATAAAGGAAGGGTAACTCTCAAAAGATGTAACAATTTAAACAAAAAATAAATGTTTTACAAACTATTGAAAACTAAGTGTTAATGCGTTTTGTTTGTTTATTTTCATAGATACTTTAAACAGTAATGACCACATTTTGGTGAAACGTAGCAGTTTTCTAATAAGTTACTAGTTGAAGTAATTTAATTTCCTCTTATGTCGAAGAATGTGTCTTTCCCATAAAAGTAATGAGTTTAAATAGTAGCTAAAACCCATACCTTTAGATTACCTTTAAATTACCTACTTCACTTTACTAAATCATCCCCTTTTTACATTAACCTCTTTAATGTGATATATAGAGTTTAATTAACATTGTTGAAGTGATACGGGAAATAATTCCCGAGTGATCTGAGAAAGATTCTTGTGATATAGAAACGAGTGCGTTTTCGCACGAGTTTCTATATCGCAAGAATATTTCTCACGAGTGAATTATTTTCCGTATCACGACAAACATGTTAATTAAACTATATAATATATATTCTGTGATGAATTTCTTTCCAATCGTCTTTTGACACAAGTATTCCTTCTTCTGTCACTCCTTTGGAGACAGCGCGGAGTAATATTATGACGTCAATTCGTGACGTAATATCGTGACGTCTATCGTTTAGTTCATAACATTTGGCTACTGTGCTATCTTGCGCACTAGGCGAGATAGCACAGTAGAGGAAGGGATATGTTATAGCTTTTCTTAAACTGGGAAATTTCTATAATACATCACAGAATATATAATATATTCAGGCAATGCTATCATAAAGCTTGACAATTTCTTTTGTTTCATTGTTTTTTCTGTTTATAAGGCTTCATGTGCGTATGGCACTGGCCGGTTCAGGGCGAATTACTCTTTATGATTTCGTTTGTGGCATTACTTGTTTTATTTCACCATCTAGGTACCATTACATGTTAACGGTAGTATTGTTCCTATTGTCCCTTCTCGAAATTGCATGAACGTTAACCACAATCCTGCCGTGATCATGACATCGTACCGATGTAGTTATATGTTTGCAATTTCGTTTCATTTATTTGTTTTATTGTCAGTGACTAATTCATTTATTTGCACATACTCCTTGCTTATAAAGGTTTCGTCCACCGCTTGCCTCGCTAAATAGGTAGTGTATCCCTACGAACGACTGCCTCTGGGCCGTAAATACTATAATCATGATAATAATATGAAATTTGTTCAATATGGTCTAGTCGTCCAGTTTATAGCTGTCGCTTGCAAATGGACTTTATCTTTACTATTACAATCGGGAGATATACACCCAAACCCTGGACCTACACTATCAAACAATTCCTCCGCTTTGTCTGTCTCTAATATGGAAAGTACAACTTCGCATCTTTCAGAAACTCTTGATCTTCACACAATTTGTCATTAACTCATTACAATGTCCAAGGTTTACGGTCAAAACTTGATCTGTTAAGTGCGGAATTGAACCAATTTAATATTCTTACTTTTTCCAAAACTTGGCTAAACGAATCCTTGCACTCAGAAGAGCTTTCTATCTCGTCCTTTTATAGCCCTGAACGAAAAGACCGCTCTGGAGATAATCATGGCGGTGTTATTGAATACAACAAGAATGATCACAAATATATACGAAGGAAGGATCTTGAAATGCCCCGTTTGGAATGTATTTGGATTTTATCTCACTAAATCATAAACAAATACTCCTAGGAGTATTTTATAGACCTCCAATTGCTGATTCAAATTATTATAATATGATAGAAGATTCTATTCACCTCTCAGTAGATACAGGTGTTAAAGATATTATTATTACGGAGGATTTTAACTTGAACATGCTTAATTGTCAAAGCGCTCATAAAATAAAATCGTTATGCCAACAGTTTGGTCTAAGTCAAACTATAAATGGACCTACTCATTTCACTGAACATTCATGTCCCCGAGCAATTTCTTATGGGGTGTATGTGTCTCAACTTATTCGTTTTTCAAGAGCTTGTACTCGAGTTGAGGACTTTAATCTTTGTATAACTAAAAAGATACTCAATCAGGGTTACCGTTACCATAAACTTCGTAAAACCTTTGCAAAATTTTATTATCGTAACCCTAATCTTCTTTCCAAATATAAAAGTGATTTAAGGACTCTTCTGCGACAAGGACTATCACAACCTGACTTCTATGGTGATGTGATTTATAAACTTCGTAAGATTCTTGGTCATGATCACTTTCATACTATCTTTGTTAAAACAATGTTAAACTTGTTAAAAAGTTTGTCAAAAGAGGTTATGACCCTATAATTTTGCAACGTACTGCATGCTTGGTGGTGGACCCTTTTACAGTTCGCCACTATGCTTTCCTCTTTAATTGTACGATGACCGGACAGGCTGTGGACCCTATGATGACGCCTACGTAAAGCCTATGTACGTGGCGTTTGATGTTTGTCGTTTGTATTTCTTATTACCTTTGCCTTCTCGTTTGTCTGTTTGCGTGTTTGTTTTTGTGTTTTGTGGTTGACTGTCGTCCTTGAATGCTGCTTTCCCTGTCCGATATTTTTGTCTTTCTTCTCTCCTTGATATCATGCTAGTTAGTCATAAAGATAATTTAATATTAAATGGCGTTGCCGATCCCTTTCTAAATCAAGAACAAAGATACCATTGTCCATTTTTTACTATTTTCTAGCTCAAGAAACCTAAATTCAAATCTTATACTAGAAAAATCTGGAAATATGGTCAAGGTGATTATAATCTATTGCGAAGTAAAGCTATCAAAACTGTTTGGTCGGACTTATCAAATGATGATATTAATGCCCATGCAAGTAATATAACAAACACAGTTGTATCTATAACTGAACAATGCATTCCAAATCTGATAATTCGTATTAGACCTTACGAACCTCCTTGGATTAACAACTTAATAAAACGAAAAATTAGAGCTAGGAAAAGATTCTATAAAAATGCCAAACTATCAACACTTCAAGACCCCTGGGATAAGTTGAGACAAATTAGAAATGAACTTATAACACTAATACGTGAGTAAAAACTAATATATTTCGATAATCTCTCCCTTAAACTTAAATCCCCTGAAATTTCCTCAAGGTGGAAAACACTTAAAACCTTTATTTCTTCCAATAACAAAGCCTCCATTCCATCTCTTTTATACACCGATCAGGTCGTGTCAGATGAAACAGAAAAGGCCAATTTACTTAATGATTTTTTAAAAAAAAGAAAGACAATAACGTCGAAGTTCCCTTCATGCCCCTTAGTAATGTTAGCATGCAATTAATTGTACTTACCCCAAATGAAGTTCAGTCCGTCTTAAAGTGTCTCCCAGTTGATAAAGCAACTGGTGCAGACGAAGTTAGCAACCGTATCCACCGGCAACTTTCCAATGAGCTATCAATTCCTCTTTGCAATTTGTTTAATAAATCTCTAGCTGATGGAAAAGACCCAACTATTTGGAAGGAAGCTTACGAGTCTGCCGCTTTCAAGAACGGTGATCCATCCTATCTCTCTTTTAAGTAACATTAACAACTTTTTGAAAAGATTAGTCTTTAAACATATATTTAATTTTCTTCGCGTCAATAGCTTTCTATCGGCTCTGCAGTCTGGCTTCATGCCGGGCGACTCGACCGTAAATCAATTTACATATCTTTATAATACTTTCTGTCAAGCACTGGGTGTTGGTTAAGAAGTAAGAATTATCTCCTTCGATATAAGCAAAACTTTCGATCGCGTGTGGCACAAAGCTCTTTTAGCGAATCTTAAATCTGCTGGTATGTCGGATGCACTTATAAACTGGTTTTCAAATAGTCTAGAAAATAGACGCCATTGTGTTATAGTTACTGGTGCTAAATTGGAGTGAATTTCCATAAACGCAGATGTACCACAAGGATCTAGAGTAGGGACTCTCCTATTTATAATATATATCAATGACATTGTTACGGATATAGATTCCAACATTCGTCCGTTCGCTGATGACACAAGTCTATATATTGTTGTTGACCACGTAAATGCCGCTGCCGATATCCTAAATTCCGATATAGTAAAAATAACTGACTCGGCAAATATATGGGTTGTCACTTTTAACCCTACAAAGACTGAATCTTTATTGATATCTCGTAAAAATAATAAACCTATACATCCATCTTTAAATATGCATAGTCAACAAATACCAGAAGTTATAACTCATAAACATCTGGGCGTGAAACTTTCAAACGACTGCAGTTGGCATTCCCACATCGAATATATAACAGCTAAAGCATGGACCAGAATAAATATAATGAGAAAACTTAAATTCCAACTGGATCGTAAATCCTTAGAAATAATATATTATTTAGTTTTATAAGGCCCCTTTTAGAATATGCGGATGTTATCTGGGATAACTGCACAATTTATGAAAAACTGGAACTAGATAAAATCCAAGATGAAGCAGCTAGAATTGTAACAGGAGCTACCAAACTTGTATCCTTAAATAATAACGGAAGTAAGCTGGGAAACGCTTTACGCTCGAAGGCGTGAACATAAGCTTGTTCTATTCTATAATATGAATAATAACTGGACACCACCGTATGTCACTTTAATAGTTCATCCTCTAGTAGGAGAAGAGTCTCGATACAGTTTACGAAATGCAATTTATCTTCAAACAATTCATTCTCGAACAAAAAATTATTCCAATTCCTATTTACCTTCTGTTGTTCGTGAATGGAATTTACTCCCGTAGGACGCCAGATCCTGTCTACTCTTTAAAACGATATCTTACTCACGAAACACGTCCACCGATGTATTACTACACAGGTGACAGGAAAGCACAAATCCTACACACACGTCACGGAACAAACTGTAATTCATTAAATCAACACTTGTTTATCAAATATATCACTGACTCTCCTCTGTGTGAATGTGGTAGTATCGAGAACACAGAGCATTTCTTCTTCACGTGTCCAACCTATCATATTATTCGTTTAGAACTTGTCAACTCTCTTTCAAATATATGTACTATCTCAACTAATATTCTCCTATGTGGTGACCCTAATCTCAGTTACGAAACAAATGTAGTGATCTTCGAAAATGTGCATAACTTTATATTAAAAAGTAAACGATTTTAAACTGACACAATAAATGAACAAGTTAGGTGCTGCTAATACGGATGATTCGCCCCTACCCAATGTCGCCGCCTAGATTCCCATTACTCATTTTTTTTATATATATATAGAACAGTATTAGTATTATTCGATATATCAGTTTTATTAATTATTGTGTGTGCGTTTTTCTTAGCTTTCAAACATACTTTTCCTTCTAAATCTTGATAACATCTTCCATTGTATAAGAAATGTTTTGTTTCTATTTTCTCTTCTTAAGTAATGTATAATAAGTCTGCCATTTGTTTTAATGTATATATGCATACATTTTAAAAACTATGAATAAAATATGTTTAAACTAAACTACAAACAATTAAGTAAAGTACTTAAGCCAGTTGAGCATCAACGATAAACACCGAGTCCATCACCTACTCAACTGTGGAGGTGTGTCACTTTATTGTTCATGGATTTGTCAAATTATTATGGTGATAGCATGCGCCTAGTGAAACTTCTACCTGTAAAGGAATAATGTACACTACGCGATGTCTAAACATAAACAATTTCTTGCGCACATGTCTGATGCAGAAAGTAAAGACTTGCATCTAATGGGAAGCAAAATTTAAGCAGACAAAATAATCTTAATCAGAATCAATGACGTTTAAAATGTCTAAATCAGTAGGTAAAGGGTAAGTACTATCTACATGTATCTGTATTTGAAGACAGATTTAACGTCTAGGAATATTAGTGAATTAGAAACAGAGCGAACTAAAAATCTTACCAAGACCAATCGTTTGGAAAGTGAACGCCAATGACTTTTCGTAGTTGAATGTTGTTTTTCCTGTATTTCAAAAATTCTATATTTCATAGAGGCCAAAATATGTAATGCATGTTTAGAACCTGTCTATATGTATAGGTATACCTAAACGGTTTTTAGAAATATGGGGCTATGTGTGACTTTGAAATGTCTAACCAAAAATGTGAAATGTAGCAATATATTGAATGAATGTTTAAACCACATTTCGAGATGTGTATGAATGTTTAAGAGTCTAGAGCCATTGCCAACTTACAACAGAATCACTGAAGTGTACAGACATAAAAAGAGTATAAAAGGAGAAGCAGATCCATTGGAAGCGCCATACACAAGCAAGAGAGATAAGTAGCCGGCTTGTTTTTATTGAGTCTCTTTATGAGAGGTATTGCAACACCTCTAACGCACGTCCCACCGGCTTAAGCGGTATTCTACTTTAAATCCACACCGATTGGGTTTGATGATTCCAAAATACCAGTAAGTAATTAACACTACTGAGTTGTAGTCGCAGCGAATCAGTAGTGTTAATTACTTACTTTAAATCCACACCGATTGGGTTTGATGATTCCAAAATACCAGTAAGTAATTAACACTACTGAGTTGTAGTCGCAGCGAATCAGTAGTGTTAATTACTTACTGGTATTTTGGAATCATCAAACCCAATCGGTGTGGATTTAGTCGCAGCGACATAGAACATTATATTTTAACATATTGAGTGCTTACTAATAGGTGGAATGATATGGTACTAGTTGTGATAACTCAGTGATATTAAAATCAATAGCGTTATAGTCTACACATATAATAGTGTCATACCTATATGAGATTTATACTACAAAGTATTAGTTATAATCAGTGTTGAAATAAATAAAGCGTAGTGTTCATATAGTGTTCATACAGTGTTTACGCTAAAAGACTTCACTTCAATATATAGGTAGGCCTCATCTATATGAGATTAATATTATAACGCATTAGTTATAATCAGTGCTGAAATAAATAAAGCGTAGTGTTCATACAGTGTTTACGCTAAAGCCGAGAATTAAAAGACTACATATAGGTAGGCCTCATTTACTAAGTATACTTATATGAGATTAATATTATAACGTACTAGTGTTAAAACAAATAAAGCGTAGTGTTTATATAGTGTTTACGCTAAAACCGTGAGTTAAAAGGCTACACTTTAATATATAGGTACGCCTCATCTACTACAACTAGCCCACGTTGACAGTTATTATCTGTTTATTTTAACATCTAATAGTATATAATTTTATACTGTAAATACAGAGTGTGAAATCTTTTTAGTAAAATGTCAAGAGTATTTTTACTTTAACAAACACTCCTTATTTTCCATTTTTGACAAAATCATTTAATTTATCCTTATCAATAGCAATACTTCCCGCTCCCCCTACAAATAAAATTAAAAAGAATATCAAATAGTTTCCAAAGAGTGCTGGGCGATGCCCTCTCCGCCAGCGACGACCATCATATTTTACATAACACATGGAATCACAAACTTTTCTTTAAAACTAAGGTGGGACAAACAATTACGAAAACAATACCGCTAATCAAACTTTCAGGTCTAATTTCCACAAAGTTCCCAAACAAAATCAAAAGGGTTGTCCCACTAGAATCTGGTGATCTCCTAATTGAAACAACTTCGGCCGAAGCCAAATCTTTCATTCTAAACAGCACTCCCCTCTTCTTAGGAGATTTTGACATTTCAATTAGTATCCCTTCCTCTACTATCAGAGAAGGGGTCATCCACCATGTACCATTGGACACGGACATGGACGAATTAAAAAAGGAATTTGTGGACGAAAATAACAAAACTCCACATATTATTTCTCTTAACATTCTAAAAAACAAATTTGGGTTAAACACAGGGGCAGTGAAGGTCGTCGTCGGTTGGGATACACTCCCTAAAATCCTCAAAATATTTAAAACATTTACTTCATTTGAAGTGGAGGAATTTGTCTCTCCCCCAATTAGATGTTTCCAGTGTCAGGGCTTTGGGCACAAAATTAACAAATGCAAAGGAACTTTATCCTGCGCCAAATGTGCCAAAGCCCACCACACTGGAGACTGCTCCTCCACAAACTACTGCTGTGCAAACTGTGGAGGTCCACACACTACTAGGTATAGGGGATGTTCCGCCTATACCAAAGCAGTAGAAATTACAAAAATTACTCAGTTAAAGCAAGTTTCTTGGGCTGTGGCCATCAACATTTTTAAGGATACAAAACAATCAAGACCCCGTACTTTTTCATCTAAATCTAATGTCTCACCACGTGAAAATCACTTGGAAAAAAACTCTCCTAATGTCCCAATAAATCACGAGACTACTAAAAAATCAATCTGGGTCACAGAAAAAAGTGATTGGGATGTTGATCCTGAACCCCCAACTCTTAATACAAATCATTCAGGGATACCTTCTCTACTAGATATAAAAACACGTCCATTTAAAAAAAGTCAAACTATATCATATCCTCATAAAGTCCCCTTATATAGACAGCCAAGGAAGGTATTCCTAAACAAACGAGCCACATACTTCGAAACCCTTTCACTATTTAGATCTAGATTAAAATACATTCCTTCACTACTTGAAATTGAGACCCGCCCGTTCAAAATCCATTCCCCAGATACTGTCCATCCACAGATCCCCAAAAATTTACAGGATTCAGTTCCCAAAGTCCCCCAACCCCAACTCAATTCCCTAAAACAGGACTCTACTAAACTCAACTTATCTAGTTCCCCTACCACACCCATTTATAGGGCCACACCAATATTACTTCCAAATACTACATGTATCCCTGACAAGGTAACCTTAACATTAGGGACTACAAATAATCAACTTAAAACAGAAAACATGAAAATGACAAATATAGCTCCCGCTGACAAAATTATCACTATTGATAATGAGCTAGCAGTTGACAACGAAATGCTCTCTAGCTCTTTTTGGAACCCGAAAATAATTAAATTTAGCAGAGGTCAGGATAAGAAGATCCGCCGACTTGGCAAACCTCTCCTCTCTTCTCCTCCTCTAAACCAACTCCCCCCCAATATAGAGGAGACTACAAACCCCATAGAGGTCACCCATACCGTAAATACACCCCTTCAAAAGGAAATAAGTGTATTACCCCCCATCTTGAATACAATCACAAACGGAGCTATAACCTACTCTCTAGATCCTCAAAACCTTTTAAATCCCATCCGTATTGACACTAAAACTGAGATCCGTGCTACAGAATCCTCAAATCCTAAAAAACCCATTTATATTGATATCTCTACCAGGTTTATAGACTGTTCCTATCAGAAACCATCAGATACTGTCATGAAAACTGATACAAACAATACACAATCCCCCCAAAACTCTCCAGTTCAGTTTAATCCCCTTTACATGGATATCTCCACAAGGGATAGTGACAGTTCTTCCCAAAATTCACCAGAACATGCCAACAAAACGGCTATAAATAATCAAATAACCCCCATAAACTCTCCGGAGATAGGCCCAAAACAATCTACACCTAACAAAGCTCCCGCTACAAATTTTGATCTTAAACACCAAATCTCAAATAAGTCTAACTGCTCATCCGTTTTCTCACCTAATACCTCTACAACAATTAGTGATAGCAGCATTTTTAACGTAACTCAAAAAACTTCTATAATATCATCCGGAGAAAGTATAGATTCAGATTGGACGTCAAATTATAGCTTTTTTAACAAATCAATTCTCGACCTGGTGGAACTAAACGAGACCCCACCCCTAGCATCCCAACAAGAATTACACCCATATTATTAGAATCTTCCTCCCAAACTTCCCCTTATAAAATAAGTGTATCTGGGTATTCGAAAACCATTATTACAAATATTGATATCTTAACGAAAGTTACAATTAAATTACTAAATGAAAAAACTAGACCCAGTGGCCCTCTGTTAATTTCCCATGTACAAAGAGAAATCTTTAGAGCAATTCAACCATTGACTAAAGACCCCTTACTTCAACAACCCCAACCCCCTACTATTGAATACAAAAGGGACAACACCCATAAGTCTAGTATAGTTGTTAACAAAATAAGTAGAATCTCCCGTGTCCTAAAAACACAAAAAAAATTACAAGGAGCTCTAAAGGTAACAAAAACACCTAGAAAATTAATTATATCATCGATAAGCTCAAAAAAACAGAATACCTCTGTGAAAAATAGGATAAACAAACTGTTGAAATGAACAAGCTAGTAAACATAATATCTTTTAACGTGGGGGGACTAACTCATATAAAGCATGCAGAAATAAAACTGTTCTTAGATCTAAATCCTGAAATTGACATTATATGTCTGCAAGAAACAAAATTTAACAAGAACAACTTTAAAACTATACCGGGATTCAGACATGAATTCAAATTCTTTAATAATAAAAATAACAATGATTGTGGGGGGTTGGCCGTCTATTTTAAAAATTACATTAATTATGAAAATATAAATATAGAAAATCCTAGGGACGACAATGATAATACTACAATTGAAGTCCAGCTTTTCAAAGTGTTATACAAAGACTACACTTTTATTTTATATAATCTTTATTCAAGAAACTGTGATAGCAGATCATTAAATAAAATTAGCAAGAAAATAAATGAGCTTAATATAAAACACGTCTTAATAACTGGAGACTTTAACGCCCATCACCATGCATGGGGATCAGAACACTCTAATAAAAAGGGGACTTAAATACAGAAGAATTATTCTCAGAAGATATTAATATATTTAATAATAATTAACAGACGCGATATTGAATATAGTACATCAAAGTGTCCCGATTTATAATAAAATGTCAAAAAAGAAAAATGTCCCATGGTGGAATTCTGAATGCAAACAGGCGGTTAAAAAACGCAAATACATGTTGAATAAATTAAAAAAAGACCCGTCTGAAACAAATCTATTTAACTTTAAAAATGCAGAGCTTGACTCTAAAAATATTATATCATTAGCGAAGAAAAGTAATTGGGAAGAATTTATAAATACCTGTTCTTTAAAACAAAGTAACACTAAAACTTTTTGGACAAAGATTAATAAAATACGTGGAAAATCATCTTCCTCGGTGCCACTGTTAAAAACAAATCTTCTTTATGCAACAACGAGCAAAGATAAAGCTAACATGTTGGCCAAGCATTACGCCCAAGTTTCGAGTAAGGACAATCTTCCTAAAACTACAAATGACTACCAAAATAATTTTGAAACTGATTTTAACAATAAAATTAATAACGACATTCAAGAGGATACAGACCCTACTCTTAATCTCCCCTTTAATATACTGGAACTTAGAGATGCAATTAATAGCAGAAAAAATTCCGCCGTGGGACCTGACAAAATTTCCTATCAGTTATTTAAACACATGCCTGAATCCACCTTAAGCATTTGGCTTCTCCTTTATAATAAAATCTGGACTTCCAAAACCTATCCGGTCTCCTGGAAACTGGCCTGTGTTATCCCGATTAAAAAAAACAATAAGGACTCTAATGACCCTAAATCCTATAGACCCATAAGCTTAACTTCTCACCCTAGTAAATTAATGGAATATATGGTAAAAAATCGATTAGAACTCTTCCTAGAAACTAAACACTTATTAAATAAATTTCAATCAGGTTTCAGGAAGGGCCGCAGTACACAAGATCAGTTGGCCAGATTACAACATGATATAATATTGGCAAAAAACATTGGCCATTCTGTAATTGCTATATTTTTAGATTTACAAGCAGCATTTGACCTTGCTTGGAATATAGGGATTCTTACTAAATTATTTTATTTTGGCATTAGAGGAAATTGTTTCTCCTTCATTAAGGCCTTTCTTCAGGACAGGAAGATACAAGTTAAGGTGGATGACTCTCTCTCCGATGAAGAATCATTAGAGAGAGGTACTCCCCAAGGTTCCATAATATCCCCCCTTCTTTTTAATATTCTCATTAACGACCTGCCAGATATCGTTAAAGACACTGGCATGGTTGTTAGCCAATTTGCCGATGATAGCAGCACATGGGTAACGGGGAAAAATTTAAATAAACTACAAACTAAAGCTCAAAAGGGCCTAAATTTAATATGGGAATGGGCAAACAAATGGGGCTTTAAATTATCACATAATAAGACAGTGGGAATTATTTTTAGCAATACCACCCGTGAATCTGTCGACCTTTTTCTAGGTGACACTAAAATTATATTTAGTAAAACAGCCACATTTTTAGGCATTATTTTTGATGGAAGACTAAACTTTACAACACATTTACACAATTTAATAGCTAAATGTGAGAAAGATTTAAATTTATTAAGAATGTTAAAAGGAACGGACTTTGGATCAGATAGAAAATCTCTAATTATATTATATAAAACCCTTATTAGACCAAAAATAGATTATGGTTCTCACGTTTATTCATGTGCTTCTTCCTCGTTATTACAGCAACTCGATATAATTCAAAACAAAGCTTTAAGGATAGCACTAGGCGCACTTAAATCTACGCCAAAACATATTTTAGAACACGAGGCGGGAGTTCTCCCCCTCCATTTACATAGAGAAGAGCAGATGCTGAGATACTGGTCTAGATCCCAGACTAATAAATTAACTAATCCTGTCATGACATTATTAAACCTACTTATTGTAAAAATAAATTTAAAGATAGGCCCAAACCCTTTGGCTCAGTTACATTTAATCTTGTTGAAGAATACAAATTAAATGATATAAACATTCTAGACTCTAGTAAAAAAGATATCCCCCATGGACTTTACTTACTCCAATAGTGGACATAAACCTTTCAAATATGATTAGTAAACAAGACAACCAACAAGATATTAAGTTGGCCTTCAACGAACATATAGATAATACATATATTTCTCATATTAACATTTATACAGATGGATCAAAAGACCCAAATACCGGAAGAGTAGCATCTGCTTTTGTCATTCCAACTTTAAATATCACAAAAATAAAAAAGAATTACAGATAGCTTATCAATATTTACTGCTGAGCTGATCGCGATAAAAAATTCTCTCAAATGGATCTACAAAAACAAACCTCCATACTCAGTTATATTTTCGGACTCCCTATCTAGTTTAACAGCAATAAGGGATAGAACAAGCAAATCAAGGCCGGACCTAATTTCAGATATTTTAATTCAGATTAATGATTGCTACCTCTCAAACCTCTCAGTTACATTCGAGTGGTGTCCGGCCCATGTCCAAATACCTGGAAATGAAAAAGCAGATCTTGCTTGTAAGGCAGGCTTAAATAATATATTAATTAATCAACCTGTCCCATTAGCCCCTTCAGAAATATACTCCATCATTCATAAAACAATTAACGTGAAATTAAATCATTATTTAATAGAGCAAACAAATAAATATAATACTATTACAAGGCTCAGCAATAATTTTAGAAATCATGATCTTTTTTCAACCAATAAATTAATAAATAAAGATATCACTAGATTGAGAATGGGATACAAACTACTACCAGCAAGTATGGGAAGTCATATAATAAAAGATCTGCATAAAGATTGCCCCTCTTGCTCTGTCCCATTCACCACTGAACACTTCCTCCTCGATTGTGATCAGCTAGATGTAACGCGAAATAACTTGAAATTTAAACTTCAACAACTATCTATTCCGTTTACCTTCCCAAATATTCTTGACCCTGGAAAACGGTATAGACTACCAGTCTTTAGTGCGCTTAGTGACTTCATTAAGGATTCACACTTCCAAAAGAAGATATAACTTTTTGTATCTTAGCTGGATATACAATATATATAGATTATGTGTATAACAGCAATACCTATTCATGAGACATATGATCCCTTATCTATATATTCCTGTTAGTCCCAGCCTGTTAGTATTATACAGTATAATCATCATCAGAACAATAATCATCAATCAAATTTAACTTACTTTTCTCTTTACCCTTCCCACTACTATATGTTTTAGAATTTGGACTGATATATATTCTGTCCATATTTAATTCATAATCTATCACTGATGGGGACCAACTTAGACTCATCAGTGGGTATAAACTCTGTATTGAAAATACAGACAGTTTACTACCTCCAATTGGAATAGACCTCATTTTTAACGTATTTTTTTCTTCTGTGAAGACGAGCATCGGCCGTTAATCTGTTCCTAATGGATACTTGAGACTAATCAGTCCCATTGGATCCACGGGATACTATATCTTTTAAATAACTTTAAACATCGGCATTTTGTAATGGACTAACGTCCGTCCTGCCCTATTTACAATGTAACAGGTTTTAATCATATTATCTTATGTTGGATTTTATTATGGTAAATCGTTTCTTACGAACCCATGCTTGATTAACGACAGCTGCTCGACTTTCCTGTCTATATAGTAACAATATATTGTATGTCCCCACCGGCCCCGCTGTGTGATTTTAATAATTATCCGTTTTCTATGATAATAGAAATTCCTGGCTGTCCGATTTATTTGTATATATGCTTAACAGATTGGTTTTACGTCGACAGCTGGGAAGAAGCTATTTTTTAGGCTTGTCTGACGCACACATCGGGATAGGGGGGAAATAATATTAACATGTAAATCCTATGTATACTTCTACCTCGTGCCCTCCCCAGTGTGGCCTCCACGCGGCTTTGGTGGAGGGACACACTCCATTTGACGTGCTTACTCTCATAGCGCATGCCGCTTTTGGCCTAGTTATATATTGAGAGATCTGGAGTGATGTCCTACAAACAACACTGGGTTATTTTATCATGTTTTAAAAATATATGCTTACATCTAATAATGTCCATTCCTCCTGGAAGGGAGCACGAGGCAGATAAAACATGGAGTATGTATATATGTAAATATTAAGAAAGAATAATTTTTAAAAAAAAAGAAATGGTGACGCGCTGGCGTTGAAATATATTGTATCCTCAATATAAATTTAAAATAATAAATAGACCAACCAGAGCTTAATATAAACATCTAAGGGCAGTTAATATACTATATTATTTTTTATCTAATCGCCTTCTGAATTCACGGCCAACCCTACACAACTGACACAGTTGTCTACCTGGTTTTTGCTATTGTTGAAACAATTACTCCCCCATAATTTCCCCTTCCAAAATCTATTAACCACCTACCGAACAGCTCGCCAAAAGGCCTAGTGCCATAGGGCGAGCAAAAATAAAAACTATCACTCACTCAGTCGCAGCGACTTTGTACAGCCGCCACAATGCACTATAAAACGCTAGTGTGAATGACAATAAATACTGAAATAGGGATCCCTTGGAATCAACAAACACAAACAAGAGAAAAAGTATCAACTCGGTGTTATTGAGCCTGTTTATGGGAGGAAAGCACCTCTCACGACCCTAGCACCGGTTTAAGCGATATTCTACTTTAAACCACAAATAATGGGATTGAGGAGTCCAAAGGCCGAGAAAGTAAGTTCATATTTAAGTTCACTGTGACCTTTTATTTTGCACAAACGTTATTTGTCCAGGATTGTTTATCTCGACTATTCGAAGATTATGCTATGCCTCCGGCGTCGGCGTCCTTTGAGAGTCCATGTAAGAGATGAAGCTTTTAAATGAGCTTTCCCGTCCAACACTATGTTGTTGCTGTTGTTGTCACAGTTGTAGAACCTCCGTGGTCGAAGGATTATTACGTTGCATTGCACTTTGTTTGGACATGTTTAACGTGGCCGGGATATTAAAGACGCTGCGTCCAAAACATTC
Organism: Cyrtodaria siliqua; assembly: GCA_037043455.1. NCBI lineage: Eukaryota > Metazoa > Mollusca > Bivalvia > Adapedonta > Hiatellidae > Cyrtodaria > Cyrtodaria siliqua. Next base: position 7,492 of record JAWPHD010015439.1, on the reverse strand, counting down.
TCGCCTATCGGGTTCGAAGCCCAATTGAAGCTCGACTTGTAAGTGAAAAAGTGTCAATTCTAAAGTATGGAGGGAGGTATACTGTACTGGTTCTACACAGGAACAATGGATTGGTCTGCCTTTACCACAAAAATCGACCGTCATATATGGCCTAAAATGTGCTAAAATGACGTAAAACACCATTCAAACCACGCACATTAAGGTTGATCGCGGCAGTTGCGTAGTGGTAGAGAGTCCGCCTTTTGTTTCGGATGTTCACCCCAAAGACTTCATAAGAATATTAATAGCTCCCTTGCTTGACTTTCAGCATATAAACTGGTCGGCCCAGTGTCAGCATAATACGACCGTGTGTGGTATTATACCACGTGTCTACGGCAAGGTATTAGCATATAAAGTGTAGTGCTAGGTATGGTCGGCCCGTTGTCAGCATAATACGACCGTGTGTGGTATCGTATCATGTGTCTACGGCAAGGTATTATAGTGTGGCATATAAAGTTGAGTATTGACATCACTGCTACAAGTACAAACTGTCGTGATATGACTGAGATATTGCTAAAAGCCGCGTTAAACCGCAAACATGCATACAAACATACATATCCGTTGAAGTTGTTTACACAAAAAATGTTCAGTTTAAGGTCGAAGGTCAAACAGTTTATTATCGTGCAATATAGCCAATTTTAAATAAATTGTTCATTTATTTATTTCTCTCGGTAATTCATCCCTAGAAATGACACTGTAATAAGAATAACCTCGACATAATACATCATGGTACATTCGTTTGATTACTGGAATTGTCTCATTTAATTGGAAGAGTATTCATCTTGTTCAGTCAATCAAATGTAAATAAGAAGGTTTATTTATTCAGTCTATAGAAAAGACTATCGTCACAAACACTTAGTTAATAAGTATAAAAGTCGAACAGGAAATGAAGCTTTCACAGAACACTGTAAACCCAAAACACGAAAAACGACAAATCGACAAATATGAATGGCTACTGTCATCCCAATAAAACAAACTGGACAGTGTAAATAAAGAAATCTCCTTCATGAACTATTGAATTCACACAATCAGTCTGAAAATAACAAACACACAATTGATAATATAGCTGAGTGTATACAATATAATTCATTAACACTGAACGTTACTTTTTATTAAGCCTTGGCATTTATAAACGGCTATCCCATTATTCATTACGTGTTCCCGCCTTAATTCTATTAAGCGATGGGATAGCTTATATTAGCAGCATTTTATAACGGATATTTCGACAATAAAACACGTTTAAAAACATTTTGTACTGAACAAATGCGATAACCTGTTTAAAATTTCCTATTAAATAAATTTCCTATTAAATATTTTAATTTTACTCAAACATTTTTAAGTCGAAATTTATGTTTTATTTCTTACCCCAGCCAACCCCGTTTCCGCTTTTTGGAGGAGGGGTTGGATGGGGTATGGAAGTTAATATTCGGACCACGTAATGAAAAGGAACGTATGTTGTTGAAACATCTTTAACGTGGTCGGGATAGTAAAGACGCTGCGTATAAACAGTTCTCGCCTCTCAGGACAGTGTAAATAAAGAAATCCCCGCCATGATCTAAACTCTAAGTTGACTTTACAACTTTTGCATTATACAAACCGAATACTGGCAAGTGGCAAAAACAAATCCTAACAGCATCGGCGTACTAGCAAGTCCGTTTGCAATTTGAAGTAGCTATTTTTTCATATTAAGAAAATCCTGTAAAATTTAAATACATTAATGTCAACGTTGTCATTTAAGTGCAGAAAACCCCACATTTCGTGCAGACGTTCGGTCACAAACTCGCCAGAAATACTTTTGAAATCAATTAGGATTCGAGTATAGAAGAGAAACGAAAACACGACATTGTCAGAATTATTTAAGCAACATCGATAGCAACATCATGCATTTTATCACATGATAGAATACAATGCATGGTAGTTTGAATGACCTATATATTTTGAATAGAAAAATACAGGAACGTGCAATGGGCCATAGCGTTGTAGCGGACACAGGCAGCCATGCAAAATTGCTAATGTTTGGTCGCTATTTATGATAAATATGGTAGTAACAATTACCGCAGACTTTTGGTCCAATAATTGCGTACATGATTTTTAGGTCTTATTTAAATTTAATTTATTGGCTTACTTTTTCCATGACAGAGATTGCATAACCTTTTATTTGAAAACAAGGCTAAGATATATATTATATACATGCAATAGGTCTCTTTAACCAAGTATAACATTTAAAGTTATTAAAAGTTAATGTTTGAAATCACATATGAAACTAATTTACTAGAAGACATTAATATTGTAAAAAAAAAGTGTATCGGTATGTCACGATCATATTTGCCCGTTTGCATATATTGTTAAAATTAGCTAACCTAGACCTAGTTATTAACGTGTTTTTTTTGAAGATTAAAACTTAGCATGTTTTATTTTTACGACCTTATTAGATATTAACCTAAATGGCAAAACCAACAAAAATGTCCGAGGTGAATATTATATACATATCACATTCATGAGAGGGTGAAAGTAAGAAAATTCACCCTTAGCATAAGATTTTCGCCAGAGGGCAAACTCAATAATCAACTTCCGAAAGGTGATGTTTTTACTATCATACTATCACCCTTTCATAATATTATTATATCGAAATCCTCTCGGACCAAAACAAAAGATTTAAGATTTGTTTCTGACCTTGTTCTAAAAAGTGTTGTCGGTCAATCAATGTCTGTTGTTTTTGTAATAAAAGGTTTATTCAGCTGACACAAACATTATTTTAGTGTTGGTCTCATAATACGTTCTTTTTTTTAAAATTTATTTTTATACTTTATAATACAGATTGTATCGCTAGCTCGGCTTCTTGGTCATGGTCATTTTCATACTATCTTTGTTAAACTTGTTAACAAGTTTGTCAAAAGAGGTTATGACCCTATCGTTTTGCAACGTACTGCATGCTTGGTGGTGGACTATTTTACAGTTCGCTTTCCTCTTTAATTGAACGATGACCGGACAGACTGTGGACCCTATGATGACGCCTACCTAAAGCCCATTGGGACGGTGGCGTTTGATGTTTGACTATGATCTTTCATGTCGTGCCCTGAATGGTTTATTCTCTTGTTGGTCTGGCTTCTGCCAAGTCATTGAGTACCTTCATTGTGGCTTTCTAGGCTATTGTTTTTTTGTATTATATTTACACGAACATATTTGCGTTTTACTTATATTGCCTATTGATGCTGCCTTGTTGGTTAGATATTAGATCATGGCGGGGATTTCTTTATTTACAGTGTCCTGTTTTAATGGGATGACAGTAGGGTAAGTGTGAGGTTTGGTGCACCTTAGAACCGGTGTAAACCCACAGTGGCCTACTTTGCCACTGACTGTTCCAAAGCGGTAGCCCTGTTGTCAACCATTTTGTGTTTGTGATGTCGTTTGCATGTATTATTACTTTTGCCTTCTTGTTTGTCTGTTTGCATGTTTGTTTCTGTGTTTTGTGGTTGACTGTCCTCCTTGAATGCTACTTTCCCTGTCCGATCTTTTTATATTTCTTCTCATAGAAGCGAAAAATATCCGAAGTTGTCTGTTAAGTTATTAAACGGTTATTATCTCTTCAAAGCATTAGTTTGCGGGCGTTTTACAAATGTCTGTGTACAACATGTAGTTTTTGACTCTCACTTTGCGCTTTACTATATCACTCTGCATTATCAAGCTCGCCTTAGGTAGTAAGATAATTTCCGAATTTTGCTCCAGCTTCACCAAATTTATTTTCATATGAATAAAATTACTAAACATTTCATGTGTCTATGAAGCAACCCAATTTCAACAACTAATCCAAATGTGAGGAAAACTTGTGCATACCTTAGGCAAAGTTACTATGTGTTCGGTATGAAAAATCCATGTTTGTGGAACAGTTACGTGGGCATAGCATTAGGTTTCCACAAACATTGCTACATTTTGTAATCAATCTTTGATAATACACATAGGTAAGAGACACCATCCGGCAGCTGGTTTCTGACAATATGTGTTAATTGGATTTGACTGACGCGTGACGACTACATATTGCTGTCTATGGGGATTTAGCATGTTCGCTTTATGGGAGATATAATACAATTTGTTCTCATACAACATATGCAAGGTGCAGTTGCAACTAATGATACGACATCGCATGACACATGGTTACACTCTTACCAGCCAAACAAAAGGCCGTTTAACTTGCACGAGTTGTACGAGAATAAATAAACAATGCAGTGCATCACAGACATATTAGGTACGTGAGTGTATTTTTTATAACTGACTAAGATTTCGTTACAAGAAAGAGCCGAAACACGTGACGTGATTAATATATATCGTATCAGCGCCGATTCAATCCGGAAACCTGGATTACTTTTATTCAGAGATGGGTAATCCGTGTTCGTCAACGATGAAGCTTTTAAATTAGCCTGGCATATGTTCCGGGCAGACTCAGCATTGCATTATTTAAACCCTTCAAACGCACGTGTTGTTTTCAAAGATGCGTAAGTCTTTTATTGAACTTGATAACACAAACACGTTCCGTGTAAGGACAATGTCAAACGCGTACACTTCAGGCATAATTCACCACGTGTATTAAATGCAGAACCTCAGGATGTAATGTGAGTGTTGTTGTTTTGTTTTAGTTTTTTTATAATTGTTTAAAAACATTATTTCTGTAATAAATAAAAAAAATAACATAAATTAGGCATAAAATTCCAAAATCAATGACAATGAACATATAAAATAAAAGACCTAAAATAAAAGACCTAAGAACGTAGACGTGAGCATCATGATCTTACGATATTATGTACCTACCATAGAGCCATGATTCCTGTGCATTTATGAATCTGCAGGACCCTGTATCAACCCCCTTACGTTTTCCGGCGAGGTTTCTGAAGGTATCACGCAATGCCTGCACAAACAAACACCATATTTCAATAGAACAAACCTTACATAACAAGACTCACCAAAGGGAGGAAAGACACGCTGATATAGTGTTCGAAGGCCACTGTTAAAGGACTGTTAAATTCCGACAATTGCATTGTTTACGTTCGACATAATCTCGATCTCGTATGTCGTCTCTTTCCGTATTTAGAAACTAAACACCGCCCTTCTTACACACCTGACACTTTCCTGTTAACGTTGTCGATTTGTGTCAGCTGTGGGCGGGTTTAAGTTTCCAAGTACACCGCGGAACAACAACGCGTGTGATATTTTAAATGGTTAACATTTAAGAAAAAACATGGCTACTGAAACACGGATTCTTACTTAAAAATCCCTAAAACTACGATATATTCTTCTCCTTGGTGAGTTGTATGCATGCACGCATGCGTTTTAAGGCTTAATCTATTGAAATACGGTAGTTGTTCATGCAGTATTTGCTTCATGTCTTTAGAAACCTCCATTGATGGGGTCGATCCTGATACCTAACTATTCTATAAAAAGATCGATTCGTACATCCGTGTAGCTCCATGGTAGGTACATAGGTACACAGTTACAAAGAACATGGTTATGCACCAGAGTTTCTATTTGAAACTTGGCGTAAAACATCACATTATTATTATTCAATATGCAACGTGAGCATTATTTTTAGATAACGCCGAGACAAACCGCATGACAGCTATTTATAACTTGCACTAACTTGGATAACTATACAGTTATAACTATGACCTGCTAATACGTGTTGTAGTTTATAATTCTTAATTACTGCGTAGGAATCTGTTTAATTTCCGTCGATATCGTTGAATTATTTCACGTATTAATTTGAAAATATTACAGTTTTATACTTATTTAATCAAATATAGCCCTGAAGTCTGATGTACTATCTTTAATGCTAATGTTATATTGCTATGTATTAAACTTTCTCAGTCGTTCATTATCTGAAATGGCATTGTAAATAAGAATAGATGAAAACATACAAGTTGGCCCAGACATTTTAATTAATGGAAATGTCGCAGTTTTACTGAAAAATAATTGGAACAAGTGCATGAACCTATATGTTGAAAGCTGTATCCTTTAATATGGATACAGTTTTCATTTAGACGATTTCAATTTGTTTTTGAACGGACGGACAAACAGGCAGACAGACAGACAGACTGACAGACGGAACTCGACAGACAGACAGACTGACAGACTGAACTCGACAGACAGACAGACTGACAGACGCAACTCGCCAAACTGTAAGCGTGGATTTCCTACGCAATCCGGCTAAACACTGAGCTACTATTAGCGCAGAGTAAGTTCCGTCATTGAGACTACTATAGTCTCGACGCTGTTGATTAATTTAAAAGTTTATTTGAAGTCAATAAATACTATTCATGAACCATTACGTGGTCCCGCTTTAATTCCATTAAGCGATGGGAAAGCTTGTATTAGCTGGAGTTTTATAACGGATATTATGACATTAAAACACATTTGACAACATTTTTTACTTGAAACAAATGCGATAACCTCTTTAAAACTACCTATTAAAAGTTTTAACTTTACAATATGCTACTGATTTTACCGATTTGTTTTTTATTTCATACACCAGCCAACCCCGATTTCGCTTATTGGAGAAGGGGTTGGATGGGGTATGAAAGTTAATACTCTGACCACGTAATGATTTAAAGTATATACTGAAGTCAAAAAGGAAACGTAGCATTCTCTAGATCTGTATTCCAAACACACATTCAAAACAAACAACAGTTACGTGAACAAGCAAAAGCAACGTGCGCGACACAGAAAAAAGTATTAACATTAACCCGCTACATACACATAATGGTCTGTTCTTGTTTTGAATTAAGACCATTCCATTTATGTGACAAAGTGGTATTTTGAAGAAAAAATACTGATAAACCCTGATCAGCCTGCCAGTAACTCGCAGGCTGAACTGAGGTTACAATGGAAGCAAAAGATATTATAGTCAGGCTTAGCGGGTTAAGGGTTAATGCCATTACCTTCCGACTTCTTCAGCATACATAAGCGTAATTGTAGGTATATGCAAATATACAGCAGAATCCCGAGTTTACTATTGATACATTTCGAGACATGTTTCAACTTGCATGGGGTCTATATGTAACTAAAACTGATAATTTCAACTATTTGTATGTGGAAAAGTAAAAAGTAAAACAGCAATAATGAAAATGACTCTAAAGGAATGCTGAATTAGCGTTTTGCATCAGGATAACTATATATGTATATATATTATGAATGTCAATGCACAGTTGATAAAAAACCAATTAACCAAAAAATCCGAAACATGTTTAGTGAAGCGCACTTGTTATATGAAGTACCTGCTTCACGTCAATCCCATTATTGGAACGGTCGCATTTTATTGGCACAGAACTGAAACATGAATAGGAACTAGTCTATTGAAGTTGTGGCATTTAATTTGGTAATGGTCTTCATGTTCACCAGACTTATTTTTCTGCCCGTCATATTATGAAGCAGTATTAAATTAATACAACAGCTTGATATGTATGTG
>JAWPHD010015438.1:45000-55389 GCA_037043455.1 Cyrtodaria siliqua | reverse complement strand
GTCTGGCTCTCTGGCTGTATGTCTGTCTGTCTTTCTAGCTGTATGGTTGTCTGGCTGTCTGGCTCTCTGCATGGTCTGTCAGGGTCTCTGTCTGACTCTCTGTCTGTCTGTATGTCTGTCTGGGTCTCTGTTTGGCTCTCTCTCTGGTCCTGTCTGGGTTTCTGTCTGATTCTCTGTCTGTCTGTCTGTCTGGGTCTCTGGAAGCTATCTGTCTGTCTGTCTGTCTGGCTCTCTGTCTAGCTCTCTGTCTCTGTCTGGCCGTCTGTCTGCCTGCCTGTCTGTCTGTCTGTCTGTCTGTATGGCTGGCTGGCTGGCTGTTTGGCTGGCTGATTGTCTGTCTGTCTGTCTGTCTGTCTGTCTGTCTGGCTCTCTGTCTGAGTCTCTGTCTGACTTTCTGTCTGTCTGGGTTTCTGTCTGGCTCTCTGTCTGGCTCTCTGTCTTCTGTCTGTCTGTCTGTGTCTCTATATTGCTCTCTGTCTGTCCTGTCTGTCTGGTCTCTGTCTGTCTGTCTGTCTGTATGACTAGCAGTCTGGCTGTCTGGCTGTCTGGCTCTCTGCCTGGCATGTCTGGGTCTATGTCTGTCTGTCTGTATGTCTGTCTGGGTCTCTGTCAGGCTTTCTGTCTGTCTGTCTGGATCTCTGTATGTCTGTCTGTCTGTCTGGGTCTCTGTCTGGGTCTCTGTCTGGCTCTCTGTCTGGCTCTCTGTCTGTATGTCAGGGTCTCTGTCTGGGTCTCTGTCTGTCCTGTCTGTCTGTTCTCTGTCTGTCTGTCTGTTTGTCTGTCTGTCTAGCTGTCTGGCTGTCTGGATGTGTGACTCTCTGCCTGGCATGTCTGGGTCTCTGTCTGGCTCTTTGTCTGTCTGTCTGGGTCTCTGTCTGGCTCTCTGACTGTATGGCTGTCTGGCTCTCTGCCTGGCCTGTCTGGGTTTCTGTCTGGCTCTCTGTCTGGCTCTCAGTCTGGCTCTCTGTCTTCTGTCTGTCTGTCTGTGTCTCTATATTGCTCTCTGTCTGGCCTGTCTGTTTGGTCTCTGTCTGGCTTTCTGTCTGTCTGTCTGGATCTCTGTATGTGTCACAGGATGACCTTAGTGGTTGGGCTAACTCAGGAAAGAATCAATGACGGTGAATGCATTTACATAAATTTAATGCAACCTTTAAAATATGTTTAATATATATACAATTATCTAAAAAAACAAGCGAATACACAAATGAACTATGAAAAGGATGTTCTCATGAACGTGTAAGACGTTCTTAGTATTGTTATGAATACTGAAAGTCTAAGACACTAAAGTGTTGTTAAAGCTATAACAATGTTGATCTAGCGCGATAACTGTGATGCGCGAGAGCTCATGAAGATGATGATGCGCGAATTCAATGGATGATTGTCATCAAATGCCTTCTGTAAGGGTTGATGACGCGATGCAATGATAGTTAACCTCCACTGAGATTGTGAGTAATATTCCTCCAGTGAGGATTGGTAACGGGCCCACCTTGTGTCCCGTGGGTTGTCGTTAGTAAAACCTGGCTGCGCAGGTACGGGGACCGTCTCCACCGCTTGTAAACGTTATTCGTGGAAGCTTAGCTCCACTCCTGGATATCCAAACCTAGATGGCTTACTCCAACCCTGGATGGCTTATATCCTGGATGGCTTAGTTCCAACCCTGGATGGCTTAGGCTGTAATTATACATACGTTTTAGATGTCGGTTGACAAACATAACAATCTTGCATTATTATCATTACCCAAACAAATCATTATTCAATAAATATATGTAAGCTGTACTAATGATGAGTAGCAATGTATACATATTCTACAACGCCATGTATACGCTATGTACGTCGCTGTTAATCAATGCCCCTAATACATGTAATATAAACATGATCAAATTACTCATATATTACACTCACTGAGTTATGCCTGCACGCATTTATTCTTGTCACTCATCTCATTGTTAACTAATGTTAACAATCGTGTATTACAATCACCGAGTTATACGCCAACGTTAACTAATGCACCTATTATCCACTGTTATCAAATTAATATTGTTTTACAATTAATGATCAATTACAATAATTACATCTAATAAAGTAACTTCAAAATCATATGCTAGTCTAAAGTTATGTTTGAGAAACATCAATGCTAACCGGATGTCGTAACCGCCAAACAAGATGGCGCCGCCCACTGAATACAAATGTACGATAAAAGTTTAATAAAACTACTAACCACATGTTGCCTATGAATTTTGCCGTCCAATCTCTGTTCCAACAAAGTACTATCGATGATCCCGGCGAGAGCTAGAAGACAATGGGTTTTATAGCAAACATTACGCCCAAATCATTATTTCCCCCGTTCAGTCCGTGACAAACGTGGCTAAATATACAGTATTGAATCTACACGAGAGGCCCCTTATACAATTTTGCCGTTTAAGGAAAATATACCTATACGTTTACATGCATTAGCACAAAACTAAACTTATGACACGGCCTCTCTGGCGGCCACTTAAAATGTGCACGCTTTTACGTGTTACATGAATAGATCATGAATATTGTGAAATTGTTTCAACTCGAACAAAAGATTTTGGGTGTAACCGATACAAGAGCTATATACGACCAGTACGCTCTACCCGTGACATTTTGTGACAGTATGTCTGTCTGTCTGTCTGGGTCTCTGTCTGGCTCTCTGTCTGGCTCTCGTTCTGTCTGTCTGTCTGTATGTCTGTCTGTCTGGCTCTCTGTCTGGCCTGCCTATCTGTCTGTCTGTCTGTCTGACTCTCTGTCTGTCTGTCTGTCTGTCTGTCTGGGTCTCTGTCTGGCTCTCTGTCTGGCCTGTCTGGGACTCTATCTGTCTGTCTCTCTGGGTCTCTGTCTGGCTCTCTGTCTGTCTGTCTGACTGTCTGTCTGGGTCTCTGTCTAGGTCTCAGTCTGGCCTGTTTGTCTGTTTGTCTGTCTGGCCTGTCTGTCTGTCTGGGTCTCTGTCTGGGTCTCTGTCTGGCCTATCTGGGTCTCTGTCTGGCTCTATGTCTGCCTGTCAGTCTGTCTGGTCTCTGTCTGGCTTTCTGTCTGGCCTGTCTGGGTCTCTGTCTGTCAGTCTGTCTGTCTGTCTGTGTGTGTCTCTGTCTGGCTCTCTGTTTGTTAGTCTGTCTGTCTGGGTCTCTGTCTGGTTCTCTGTCTGGCCTGTATATCTGTCTGTCTGTCTGTCTGCGTCTCTGTCTGGCTCTCTTTCTGTCTGTCTGTCTGTCTGGGTCTCTGTCTGGCTCCTTGTCTGGCCTGTCTGCCTCTCTGTCTGTCTGTATCTCTGTCTGCCTGTGTCTCTGTCTGGCTTTCTGTTTGTCTGTCTGTCTGTCTGTCTGTCTATCTGTCTTGGTCTTTGTCTGGCTCTCTGTCTGTCTCTCTGTCTGTCTGTCTGGGTCTCTGTCTGGCTCTTTGTCTGGCCTGTCTGGGTCTCTATCTGTCTGTCTGTCTGTCTGCCTGTGTCTCTGTCTGGCTCTCTGTTTGTCTGTCAGTCTGTCTGGGTCTCTGTCTGGATCTCTGTCTGTCTGTCTGTCTGTCTGTCTGTCTGTCTGTCTGTCTGTCTGTCTGTCTGTCTGTCTGTCTGTCTGTCTGTCTGTCTGTCTGTCTGTCTGTCTGTCTGTCTGTCTGTCTGTCTGTCTGTCTGTCTGTCTGTCTGTCTGTCTGTCTGTCTGTCTGTATGTCTGTCTGTCTGTCTGTCTGTCTGTCTGTCTGTCTGTCTGTCTGTTTGTCTGTCTGTCTGTCTGTCTGTCTGTCTGTCTGGGTCTCTGTCTGGCTCTCTGTCTGTTCTGTCTGGGTCTCTGTCTGTCTGTCTGTCTGTCTGTCTGTCTGTCTGTCTGTCTGTCTGTCTGTATGTCTGTCTGTCTGTCTGGCTGGCTGTCAGGCTGGCTGTCTTTCTGTATGTCTGTCTGTATGGCTGGCTGTCTGTCTGGCTGGCTGGCTGGCTGGCTGTCTGGCTCTCTGCCTGGCATCTCTTGGTCTCTGTCTGCCTCGCTGTCTAGCCTGTATGGCTCTCTGTCTGGCCCTCTGTCTGGCCTATCTGTTTTTCTGTCTGTCTGTCTATCTGTCTGTCTGTCTGTCTCGTCTCATTCTGGGTCTCTGTCTGGCCTGTCTGTCTGTCTGTCTGTCTGTCTGTCTGTCTGTTTGTCTGTCTGGGTCTCTGTCTGTGTCTCTGTCTGTCTGTCTGTATGTCTGTCTGGGTCTCAGTCTGGCTCTCTGTCTGGCCTGTCTGGGTCTCCGTCTGTCTGTCTGTCTGTCTGTCTGTGTCTCTATCTGGCACTCTGTTTGTCTGTCCGGGTCTCTGTCTGGCTCTCTGTCTGTTCTGTCTTGGTCTATATCTGTCTGTCTGTCTCTCTGTCTGTCTGGGTCTCTGTCTGGCACTCTGTTTGTCTGTCTGGGTCTCTGTCTGTGTCTCTGTCTGGTCTGTCTATCTGTCTGTCTGTCTGTCTGTCTGTCTGTCTGTCTGTCTGTCTGTCTGTCTGTCTGGGTCTCTGTCTGGCTATCTGTCTGTCTGTCTGTCTGTCTGTCTGGGTCTCTTTCTGGGTCTCTGTCTGGCCTGTCTGGCTGGCCTGTCTGGCTGGCCTGTCTGTCTGTCTGTGTGTTTCTCTGGCCTGTCTGTTTGGCTGGCTGGCTGGCTGTCAGGCTGGCTGTTTTTCTGTTTGTCTGTCTGTATGGCTGTCTGTCTGTCTGGCTGGCTGGCTGGCTGTCTGGCTCTCTGCCTGGCATCTCTTGGTCTCTGTCTGCCTCGCTGTCTAGCCTGTCTGGCTCTCTGTCTGGCCCTCTGTCTGGCCCTCTGTCTGGCCCTCTGTCTGGCCTATCTGTTTTTCTGTCTGTCTGTCTATCTGTCTGTCTGTCTGTCTGTCTGGTCTCATTCTGGGTCTCTGTCTGGCCTGTCTGTCTGGCTGTCTGTCTGGCCTGTCTGTCTGTCTGTCTGTTTGTCTGTCTCTGTCTCTGTCTGGGTCTCTGTCTGTCTGTCTGTATGTCTGTCTGGGTTTCAGTCTGGCTCTCTGTCTGGCCTGTCTGGGTCTTCGTCTGTCTGTCTGTCTGTCTGTCTGTGTCTCTGTCTGGCTCTCTGTTTGTATGTCTGTCTGTATCGGTCTCTGTCTGGCTCTCTGTCTGGCCTATCTATCTCTCTGTCTGGTCTGTCTATCTGTCTGTCTGTCTGTCTGTCTGTCTGTCTGTCTGTCTGGGTCTCTGTCTGGCTATCTGTCTGTCTGTCTGTCTGTCTGTCTGTCTGGGTCTCTTTCTGGGTCTCTGTCTGGCCTGTCTGGCTGGCCTGTCTGTCTGTCTGTGTGTTTGTCTGGCCTGTCTGTCTGTCTGTCTGGCTGGCTGGCTGTCAGGCTGGCTGTCTTTCTGTATGTCTGTCTGTATGGCTGGCTGTCTGTCTGGCTGGCTGGCTGGCTGGCTGTCTGGCTCTCTGCCTGGCATCTATTGGTCTCTGTCTGCCTCGCTGTCTAGCCTGTCTGGCTCTCTGTCTGGCCCTCTGTCTGGCCTATCTGTTTTTCTGTCTGTCTGTCTATCTGTCTGTCTGTCTGTCTGTCTGTCTTATCTCATTCTGGGTCTCTGTCTGGCCTGTCTGTCTGGCTGTCTGTCTGGCCTGTCTGTCTGTCTGTCTGTTTGTCTGTCTGGGTCTCTGTCTAGGTCTCTGTCTGTCTGTATGTATGTTTGTCTGGGTCTCAGTCTGGCTCTCTGTCTGGCCTGTCTGGGTCTCCGTCTGTCTGTCTGTCTGTCTGTCTGTCTGTCTGTGTCTCTGTCTGGCACTCTGTTCGTCTGTCCGGGTCTCTGTCTGGCTCTCTGTCTGTTCTGTCTTGGTCTATATCTGTCTGTCTGTCTCTCTGTCTGTCTGGGTCTCTGTCTGGCACTCTGTTTGTCTGTCTGGGTCTCTGTCTGTGTCTCTGTCTGGTCTGTCTATCTGTCTGTCTGTCTGTCTGTCTGTCTGGGTCTCTGTCTGGCTATCTGTCTGTCTGTCTGTCTGTCTGTCTGTCTGGGTCTCTTTCTGGGTCTCTGTCTGGCCTGTCCGGCTGGCCTGTCTGGCTGGCCTGTCTGTCTGTCTGTGTGTTTCTCTGGCCTGTCTGTCTGTCTGTCTGGCTGGCTGTCAGGCTGGCTGTCTTTCTGTTTGTCTGTCTGTATGGCTGGCTGTCTGTCTGGCTGGCTGGCTGGCTGGCTGTCTGGCTCTCTGCCTGGCATCTCTTGGTCTCTGTCTGCCTCGCTGTCTAGCCTGTCTGGCTCTCTGTCTGGCCCTCTGTCTGGCCCTCTGTCTGGCCTATCTGTTTTTCTGTCTGTCTGTCTATCTGTCTGTCTGTCTGTCTGTCTGTCTGTCTGTCTGTCTGGTCTCATTCTGGGTCTCTGTCTGGCCTGTCTGTCTGGCTGTCTGTCTGGCATGTCTGTCTGTCTGTCTGTTTGTCTGTCTGGGTCTCTGTCTGGGTCTCTGTCTGTCTGTCTGTATGTCTGTCTGGGTCTCAGTCTGGCTCTCTGTCTGGCCTGTCTGGGTCTTCGTCTGTATGTCTGTCTGGATCTCTGTATGTCTGTCTCTCTGTCTGGGACTCTGTCTGGGTCTCTGTCTGGCTCTCTGTCTGTCTGTCTGTCTGTATGTCTGGGTCTCTGTCTGGGTCTCTGTCTGTCCTGTCTGTCTGTTCTCTGTCTGTCTGTCTGTTTGTCTGTCTGTCTAGCTGTCTGGCTGTCTGGATGTGTGACTCTCTGCCTGGCATGTCTGGGTCTCTGTCTGGCTCTTTGTCTGTCTGTCTGTGTCTCTGTCTGGCTCTCTGACTGTATGGCTGTCTGGCTCTCTGCCCGGCCTGTCTGGGTTTCTGTCTGGCTCTCAGTCTGGCTCTCTGTCTTCTGTCTGTCTGTCTGTGTCTCTATATTGCTCTCTGTCTGGCCTGTCTGTCTGGTCTCTGTCTGGCTTTCTGTCTGTCTGTCTGGATCTCTGTAAGTCTGTCTGTCTGTCTGGGTCTCTGTCTGGCTCTCTGTCTGGCTCTCGTTCTGTCTGTCTGTCTGTCTGTCTGTCTGTCTGTCTGGCTCTCTGTCTGGCCTGTCTATCTGTCTGTCTGTCTGTCTGACTCTCTGTCTGTCTGTCTGTCTGTCTGTCTGGGTCTCTGTCTGGCTCTCTGTCTGGCCTGTCTGGGTCTCTGTCTGTCTGTCTCTCTGGGTCTCTGTCTGGCTCTCTGTCTGTCTGTCTGTCTGTCTGTCTGGGTCTCTGTCTAGGTCTTAGTCTGGCCTGTTTGTCTGTTTGTCTGTCTGGCCTGTCTGTCTGTCTGGGTCTCTGTCTGGGTCTCTGTCTGGCCTATCTGGGTCTCTGTCTGGCTCTATGTCTGCCTGTCAGTCTGTCTGGTCTCTGTCTGGCTTTCTGTCTTGCCTGTCTGGGTCTCTGTCTGTCAGTCGGTCTGTCTGTCTGTGTGTGTCTCTGTCTGGCTCTCTGTTTGTTAGTCTGTCTGTCTGGGTCTCTGTCTGGTTCTCTGTCTGGCCTGTCTATCTGTCTGTCTGTCTGTCTGCGTCTCTGTCTGGCTCTCTTTCTGTCTGTCTGTCTGTCTGGGTCTCTGTCTGGCTCCTTGTCTGGCCTGTCTGCCTCTCTGTCTGTCTGTATCTCTGTCTGCCTGTGTCTCTGTCTGGCTTTCTGTTTGTCTGTCTGTCTGTCTGTCTGTCTATCTGTCTTGGTCTTTGTCTGGCTCTCTGTCTGTCTCTCTGTCTGTCTGTCTGGGTCTCTGTCTGGCTCTTTGTCTGGCCTGTCTGGGTCTCTATCTGTATGTCTGTCTGTCTGCCTTTGTCTCTGTCTGGCTCTCTGTTTGTCTGTCAGTCTGTCTGGGTCTCTGTCTGGATCTCTGTCTGTCTGTCTGTCTGTCTGTCTGTCTGTCTGTCTGTCTGTCTGTCTGTCTGTCTGTCTGTCTGTCTGTCTGTCTGTCTGTCTGTCTGTCTGTCTGTCTGTATGTCTGTCTGTCTGTCTGTCTGTCTGTCTGTCTGTCTGTCTGTCTGTCTGTCTGTCTGTCTGGGTCTCTGTCTGTCTCTCTGTCTGTTCTGTCTGGGTCTCTGTCTGTCTGTCTGTCTGTCTGTCTGTCTGTCTGTCTGTCTGTCTGTCTGTATGTCTGTCTGTCTGTCTGGCTGGCTGTCAGGCTGGCTGTCTTTCTGTATGTCTGTCTGTATGGCTGGCTGTCTGTCTGGCTGGCTGGCTGGCTGGCTGTCTGGCTCTCTGCCTGGCATCTCTTGGTCTCTGTCTGCCTCGCTGTCTAGCCTGTATGGCTCTCTGTCTGGCCCTCTGTCTGGCCTATCTGTTTTTCTGTCTGTCTTTCTATCTGTCTGTCTGTCTGTCTGGTCTCATTCTGGGTCTCTGTCTGGCCTGTCTGTCTGGCTGTCTGTCTGTCTGTCTGTCTGTTTGTCTGTCTGGGTCTCTGTCTGGGTCTCTGTCTGTCTGTCTGTATGTCTGTCTGGGTCTCAGTCTGGCTCTCTGTCTGGCCTGTCTGGGTCTCCGTCTGTCTGTCTGTCTGTCTGTGTCTCTGTCTGGCACTCTGTTTGTCTGTCCGGGTCTCTGTCTGGCTCTCTGTCTGTTCTGTCTTGGTCTATATCTGTCTGTCTGTCTCTCTGTCTGTCTGGGTCTCTGTCTGGCACTCTGTTTGTCTGTCTGGGTCTCTGTCTGTGTCTCTGTCTGGTCTGTCTATCTGTCTGTCTGTCTGTCTGTCTGTCTGTCTGTCTGTCTGGGTCTCTGTCTGGCTATCTGTCTGTCTGTCTGTCTGTCTGTCTGAGTCTCTTTCTGGGTCTCTGTCTGGCCTGTCTGGCTGGCCTGTCTGGCTGGCCTGTCTGTCTGTCTGTGTGTTTCTCTGGCCTGTCTGTCTGTCTGGCTGGCTGGCTGTCAGGCTGGCTGTCTTTCTGTTTGTCTGTCTGTATGGCTGTCTGTCTGTCTGGCTGGCTGGCTGGCTGGCTGTCTGGCTCTCTGAATGGCATCTCTTGGTCTCTGTCTGCCTCGCTGTCTAGCCTGTCTGGCTCTCTGTCTGGCCCTCTGTCTGGCCCTCTGTCTGGCCTATCTGTTTTTCTGTCTGTCTGTCTATCTGTCTGTCTGTCTGTCTGTCTGTCTGGTCTCATTCTGGGTCTCTGTCTGGCCTCTCTGTCTGGCTGTCTGTCTGGCCTGTCTGTCTGGCTGTCTGTTTGTCTGTCTCGGTCTCTGTCTGGGTCTCTGTCTGTCTGTCTGTATGTCTGTCTGGGTTTCAGTCTGGCTCTCTGTCTGGCCTGTCTGGGTCTTCGTCTGTCTGTCTGTCTGTCTGTCTGTGTCTCTGTCTGGCTCTCTGTTTGTATGTCTGTCTGTATCGGTCTCTGTCTGGCTCTCTGTCTGGCCTATCTATCTCTCTGTCTGGTCTGTCTATCTGTCTGTCTGTCTGTCTGTCTGGGTCTCTGTCTGGCTATCTGTCTGTCTGTCTGTCTGTCTGTCTGGGTCTCTTTCTGGGTCTCTGTCTGGCCTGTCTGGCTGGCCTGTCTGTCTGTCTGTGTGTTTGTCTGGCCTGTCTGTCTGTCTGTCTGGCTGGCTGGCTGTCTTTCTGTATGTCTGTCTGTATGGCTGGCTGTCTGTCTGGCTGGCTGGCTGGCTGGCTGTCTGGCTCTCTGCCTGGCATCTATTGGTCTCTGTCTGCCTCGCTGTCTAGCCTGTCTGGCTCTCTGTCTGGCCCTCTGTCTGGCCTATCTGTTTTTCTGTCTGTCTGTCTATCTGTCTGTCTGTCTGTCTGTCTGTCTGGTCTCATTCTGGGTCTCTGTCTGGCCTCTCTGTCTGTCTGTCTGTCTGGCCTGTCTGTCTGTCTGTCTGTTTGTCTGTCTGGGTCTCTGTCTAGGTCTCTGTCTGTCTGTATGTATGTCTGTCTGGGTCTCAGTCTGGCTCTCTGTCTGGCCTGTCTGGGTCTCCGTCTGTCTGTCTGTCTGTCTGTCTGTCTGTCTGTCTGTCTGTGTCTCTGTCTGGCACACTGTTCGTCTGTCCGGGTCTCTGTCTGGCTCTCTGTCTGTTCTGTCTTGGTCTATATCTGTCTGTCTGTCTCTCTGTCTGTCTGGGTCTCTGTCTGGCACTCTGTTTGTCTGTCTGGGTCTCTGTCTGTGTCTCTGTCTGGTCTGTCTATCTGTCTGGCTCTCAGTCTGGCTCTCTGTCTTCTGTCTGTCTGTCTGTCTGTGTCTCTATATTGCTCTCTGTCTGGCCTGTCTGTCTGGTCTCTGTCTGGCTTTCTGTCTGTCTGTCTGGATCTCTGTAAGTCTGTCTGTCTGTCTGGGTCTCTGTCTGGCTCTCTGCCTGGCTCTCGTTCTGTCTGTCTGTCTGTCTTTCTGTCTGTCTGTCTGGCTCTCTGTCTGGCCTGTATATCTGTCTGTCTGTCTGTCTGACTCTCTGTCTGTCTGTCTGTCTGTCTGTCTGGGTCTCTGTCTGGC
>JAWPHD010015438.1:37500-40000 GCA_037043455.1 Cyrtodaria siliqua | reverse complement strand
CTGTCTGTCTGTCTGTGTGTTTGTCTGGCCTGTCTGTCTGTCTGTCTGGCTGGCTGGCTGTCAGGCTGGCTGTCTTTCTGTATGTCTGTCTGTATGGCTGGCTGTCTGTCTGGCTGTCTGGCTGGCTGGCTGTCTTGCTCTCTTCCTGGCATCTCTTGGTCTCTGTCTGCCTCGCTGTCTAGCCTGTCTGGCTCTCTGTCTGGCCCTCTGTCTGGCCTATCTGTTTTTCTGTCTGTCTATCTGTCTGTCTGTCTGTATGTCTGTCTTATCTCATTCTGGGTCTCTGTCTGGCCTGTCTGTCTGGCTGTCTGTCTGGCCTGTCTGTCTGTCTGTCTGTTTGTCTGTCTGGGTCTCTGTCTGTCTGTATGTATGTCTGTCTGAGTCTCAGTCTGGCTCTCTGTCTGGCCTGTCTGGGTCTCCGTCTGTCTGTCTGTCTGTCTGTCTGTCTGTCTGTGTCTCTGTCTGTCACTCTGTTTGTCTGTCCGGGTCTCTGTCTGGCTCTCTGTCTGTTCTGTCTTGGTCTATATCTGTCTGTCTGTCTCTCTGTCTGTCTGGGTCTCTGTCTGGCACTCTGTTTGTCTGTCTGGGTCTCTGTCTGTGTCTCTGTCTGGCCTATCTATCTCTCTGTCTGGTCTGTCTATCTGTCTGTCTGTCTGTCTGTCTGTCTGTCTGGGTCTATGTCTGGCTATCTGTCTGTCTGTCTGTCTGTCTGTCTGTCTGGGTCTCTTTCTGGGTCTCTGTCTGGCCTGTCTGGCTGGCCTGTCTGTCTGTCTGTGTGTTTGTCTGGCCTGTCTATCTGTCTGTCTGTCTGTCTGTCTGTCTGTCTGTCTGGGTCTCTGTCTGGCTATCTGTTTGTCTGTCTGTCTGTCTGTCTGGGTCTCTTTCTGGGTCTCTGTCTGGCCTGTCTGGCTGGCCTGTCTGGCTGGCCTGTCTGGCTGGCCTGTCTGGCTGGCCTGTCTGTCTGTATGTGTGTTTCTCTGGCCTGTCTGTCTGTCTGGCTGGCTGGCTGTCCGGCTGGCTGTCTTTCTGTTTGTCTGTATGTATGGCTGGCTGTCTGTATGGCTGTCTGGCTGGCTGGCTGTCTGGTTCTCTGCCTGGCATCTCTTGGTCTCTGTCTGCCTCGCTGTCTAGCCTGTCTGGCTCTCTGTCTGGCCCTCTGTCTGGCCCTCTGTCTGGCCTATCTGTTTTTCGGTATGTCTGTCTATCTGTCTGTCTGTCTGTCTGTCTGTCTGGTCTCATTCTGGGTCTCTGTCTGGCCTGTCTGTCTGGCATGTATGTCTGTCTGTCTGTTTGTCTGTCTGGGTCTCTGTCTGGGTCTCTGTCTGTCTGTCTGTATGTCTGTCTGGGTCTCAGTCTGGCTCTCTGTCTGGCCTGTCTGGGTCTTCGTCTGTCTGTCTGTCTGTCTGTCTGTGTCTCTGTCTGGCTCTCTGTTTGTATGTCTGTCTGTATCGGTCTCTGTCTGGCCTATCTATCTGTCTGTCTGTCTGTCTGGCTCTCTGTCTGTCTGTCTGTCTGTCTGGGTCTCTGTCTGGCTCTCTGTCTGTCTGTCTCTCTGGGTCTCTGTCTGGCTCTCTGTCTGTGTGTCTGTCTGTCTGGGTCTCTTTCTAGGTCTCAGTCTGGCCTGTCTGTCTGTTTGTCTGTCTGGCCTGTCTGTCTGTCTGGGTTTCTGTCTGGGTCTCTGTCTGGCCTATCTGGGTCTCTGTCTGGCTCTATGTCTGGCTCTCTGTCTTCTGTCTGTCTGTCTGTGTCTCTATATTGCTCTCTGTCTGGCCTGTCTGTCTGGTCTCTGTCTGTCTGTCTGACTGTATGACTAGCAGTCTGGCTGTCTGGCTATCTGGCTCTCTGCCTGGCATGTCTGGGTCACTGTCTGTCTGTATGTCTGTCTGTCTGTCTGTCTGGGTCTCTGTCTGGCGTTCTGTCTGTCTGTCTGTCTGTCTGTCTGTATGGCTGGCTGGCTGGCTGTTTGGCTGGCTGATTGTCTGTCTGTCTGTCTGTCTGTCTGTCTGTATGTCTGTCTGTCTGTCTGTCTGTCTGTCTGTCTGTCTGTCTGGCTATCTGGCTCTCTGCCTGGCCTGTCTGGGTCACTGTCTGACTGTCTGTCTGTCTGTCCGTTTGTCTGGGACTCTGTTTGGCTCTCTTTCTGGCCTGTCTGGGTCTCTGTCTGGCTCTCTGTCTTTCTTTCTGTCTGGCTGTCTGGCTCTCTGCCTGGCCTGTCTGGGTCTCTGTTTGGCTGTCTTGGTGTATGTCTGTCCTATTTGGGTGTCTTTCTGTCTGTCTGTCTGTCTGTCTGTCTGTCTGTCTGTCTGTCTGTCTGTCTGTCTGTCTGTCTGTCTGTCTGTCTGTCTGTCTTTCTGTCTGTCTGTCTGTCTGCCTGTTTGGCTGTTTGGCTGTTTGGCTGGCTGGCTGCCTGTCTGTCTATCTGTCTGGCTGTCTGTCTGTCTGGGTCTCTGTCTGGCTCTCTGTCTGCTCTGTCTGGTCTCTATCTGGCTCTCTGTATGTC